>CABHPQ010138804.1:3590-41123 GCA_902168405.1 Peromyscus aztecus | reverse complement strand
CTCAAACCCCTTGAAATTGCTTCTCCTACCCACATATCATCATGATCATGATCCTCCACATTAACTGTGTCTCTAATCCAATCTTCCAAGGGTGCAGATCTTGCCTTTAACGGCCTGATTATTCTTTTGCATGCTGCATTCGCATTCTCAAAGGCCAAAGATTCAATTATTATCCGACTAGCGTCTGAATCGGGGACCATTCTCTTCACTGCTGAAGCCAGTCTTTGTAAAAAATCTGTGAAAGATTCTTTTGGGCCTTGTGTAACCTTTGTAAATGACTCAGCTTTTTTTCCTGGTTCCTCAACTCTGTCCCATGCATTCAAGGCTGCCGTTCGACATAGAATTAAGGTTTGGACATCATATAGACATTGTGTGTGGACTGAAGCATATTGGCCTTCTCCAATAAGTTGATCCTGGCAGATTTGTATTCCTTTATCCCTCCATTGTTTTTCTATGTTTTTAGCTTCCTCTTTGAAGTATATGTGCCACTGAAATTTCTGACTTGGCTCTAAAACAGCCTGTGCCAGCTGCCACCAGTCCTGTGGTGTAATCCTATTATATGTTGACCAAGAGTTTAACATTTGCTTTACATATGGGGAATGCATGCCATAAGATACTATTGCTTCCTTAAACCTTCGTAAATCCAACATGTCAATTGGAGCCCAATTATTTTGGGTAGTCATTTGATCAGGCGACTGCTGTAGGGTTACCGGATAAATTAAGGGTGACTGTGTGAAAACAGGCTTTCTCTCTGTAGCTTTATGATCCACAACTTCACTCTTAATTTCTTCTGTCTGAGTTTTTTCAGGTTTAACAAGTTTTTCTAAAACTGTGATCCTGGCACTTAAATTGACTATCCTTTTAAATAGTAAAATGAGTATAAACATAGTAACAAACTGCATAATCCTATCAATAGTAATCATCCCATACAGTTGTTCCATTGTCACACTGCCTAAAATTGCAAACAAATTTTCTTCCAATGCACACAGAAAACCCATTTTTTTTTTAATGTGGAAAAATTTCTCTGTTAAATAGTTTCCTTTAAAATATTTGATATGTTAATTGACTTACCCAATCTGCGCAGAACAGTAGAAATCCGAGCGAATTTCAAAACAGCCACCTAGTGTCCAAGGTGAAGAGAGAGAGAGAGAGAGAGAGAGAGAGAGAGAGAGAGAGAGAGAGAAAGAAAGCGAGCAAGACAGCAAGCAAGAAAGCGTAGCCACTAAAAGCTTAAATCCAGCCACGCCACGTGTTGCGGCTTGAGTAGAGTCAAGCCTGGGCTGCGGCTCCCTTAAACTCCGACCACGTGCGTGGCTTTACAGGCAGGCCTGAGTTGTTTGTAGCACCGGCTTTTAAGCTAACCGCTTGGGGCCTGAGGCCAAACCGACCTTGGCCCCGGCTGGAGACCAGGCCGTCCGGAGCCGACCGCCGAGGTGGGAAACCGGATCAGCCGCGGACCCGCCGCAAGTCAAGCGGTTTCTTATGGAGTCTTGTCACGTTGGGCGCCAAGTGTAGATGTAACTAACCGTTTTATTAAATAAGAAACACAGAGCCAAGGTAAAGATAAAAACCCAAGAGGTCAGAGTTAGGAGCTTACCCGCGTGCTGCTGGCTAGCTTCTTCCGCCAAGAAACCTCTCCGAAAAAAGGAGCTACTTCCTGTGCGTTTAACTTATATAGAGTTCTGGTTCTTCCTTCTCATTGGTTGTAAACCCAACTACGTGGCTGTCTCATCACTGCCTCTCTGTACAGACCTCCAGGTCTATGGTTGGTAATGAGATTAAGGGCGTGTGTCTCCAATGCTGACTGTATCCTTGAACACACAGAGATCTACCTAGTTCTGCTTGCTGAGTACTGGGATTAAAGGCGTGCACCACCACCGCCCTGGCTTTCCCTATGGTTTGCTAAATAACTCTGACCTCTGGACAACTTTATTTATTAACATACAAATAAAATCACATTTCAGTACAAATAGAATACCACTATACTATGGCCACCTCCTAATTCCCAGGACCTATAATCTAGGCAAAGGAAAATCAAAATTGCAGATGGGATCAAGATGGGTAATCAGCTAGTCCTGAAGTGGAGAATTATCCCGGCATGCCCTAAGTAGGGAGTGAGAAGAGGGCCTGAGGATGTGAGAAAGATACAACTGTATTACTGGCTTGAGACGGCCACAAGCCATCTTTGGAGAAGCCACAAGCTGAGGAAGGCAGGCAGCCAATGAGCAGCAAGGAAAGGAGGTCCTGCAGCACCCTGACACTGACTTGGATCTGCAGAAACGGCAAGTAGTACTCTATGTTCTCAGTCGCTAAGTTTCACCAGAATGCAATGACAGAATCAAGTACTGGTGGCTACAGAAGACTGGGAAATGGTGCAGAGCGCTAGAATCCGCACTGGTGGCTACAGGAGACTGGGAAATGGTGCAGAGCGCTAGAATCTGCACTGGTGGCTACGGGAGACTGGGGAAATGGTGCAGAGCGCTAGAATTCGCACTGAATGCGGTACACACAGGCCTGCTCCCTAAGGCTTGCTCAGTCTGCTTTCTTATAGAACCCAGACCCGCCTGCCCATGGATGGCACCACCCACAATGGACTGAACGCTCCCACATCAATTAATAACTAAGAAAATGTCCTACAGGCTTGCCTCTAGCCTGATCTTGTGAAGGCGTGTTCTCAGCTGAGACTTCCTCCTCGCTAATGACTCTAGCTTGTGTCAAGCTGACATAAAACTAGCCAGGATACTTCTGTAACTCCCACATCCACGTCCGAACAGGAAGAGGCTGGACAGCCATCTTGTTTTGCAGATGTGGCGCCCTCCCGCGCAGCCATGGGAGGGAGGGTGCTTCCTTTAGACCTGATAGCGAAGCTGCAGCCCACCGTGGCTTTTGTCAGATGCATGTCACATGCAGGCCCCGTTCCTAACAAGCCTGTGTCTCATTCTGCCTTGCCTGCTGCTCCTGCAAAATCCAGAACCGCTATAAAAGGGACTTCTCCGAAAGGCACTTTGAAGAACTCAGCCAGCACCTCAGGCTGCAGCGATGCCCCAGCTCAGGCCCTGCAGGAAGCAGGCAGGGAGAAAGAAAGGGGCTGGGACCAGCAGCAGAGGAGGACTTTCTGGGATGCCAGGCCCTCTCAATGGTTCTCCCGCATCTGGGGACCCTAGGCTTTGATACCTCTTGAATAAGGGAGTGTTTCAGTGAGTTTCTGCAAACGGACCCTGAGCTAGAGAAGCTCATACAGAGCCCAGGAGAGACCCCTGAGAAAGTATGAGTATGGTGGACTGGCCAAAGCTGACCACAGTAGGTGGTGATAACAGGAAACAACTGAGCCCAGTGAACAACTCTGAAGGAGGGTCCCTCTGAAATTGGCCTAAATTGAGGCCAGGGAGCCAGGCCTTCATAATCGCCCGAGAGCACCTGCTGGTCATTAGATTCAACCTTGAGGGACCTAAGACCAAAGGTTCCCACTGGTCAAGGACAATTTCTAGTGGGGAACACAGCTGGGAGGATATTCCAGCACTAGACACTGGGGACAAGGTCCTAAGATGGGCTTTGCTGAGAAGCCAGGGCACAGACCCTGTTCATTGAGGACTTCTAGAGTGGAGCTTAGTAAGAGCAGGGGAAGAGTTTCCTTGTCACTTTCAGTTCTAGCTGATTGGCCCTGGGCCCCCTATACCTCCCTAGGACCCCATAGGGGCCTTACCTCCCTCGCCTCAGGCCCCAGGGGACCTGAGTCAGCTGGCCTGTCCCCTGCCGTGAAGCTAACACAGACATCAAAGCCGCACCTTCCGGGCTTTCAAGCAGCTTTGAAAGGCTTTTCTAAGAAGGATGTGCCTGCAAAGATGAAAAGTCCTCCTATTGAAGAATCTGAGGGTCTCCAGCATCAGAAACAGAGTGGGTGGGCTCAGGGATGTGGGAAAGTGGAGTGCTTTTGTGCACCGGGCAGTGGAAATGAAAGGCCAGAAATAGGGACGCACAGAATAAAATTTGTGCGGAATCTAAGTGGAAAAGTCTTAGTTCTGGGATCTCTAAAACATCAGAGGGAATGTGCAGGGTCCCAGCTGGGATCCGGGAGGGAGCAGAGGTCCAGGAGGAAACAGACAATCTGCACTGATTCACTTAATCAGTTATTCGTACAGAAAGGATTTATGGGCACCTACTAAGTGCAAGGCACTGCGAGATGACAAAGTATAGTGGAAAAGGACAGGCCTATCCCTGCCTAGGGGCTGCCAGCTTGCTGGGGGAGACAGAGTGGACATGTACTAAGATGGAGAACTGTGGGAGACCATGGGACTCAGACAGAGTCAGGGAGAGCTTCTGGAGGAGGCAACACCTGAACTGAGCTACAAAGGATATTCATGAAGAGGTCAGGAAAGGGTGGAGGGAAGAGTGTGTGAGGGAAGCAGATGGGAGGAGGCTGGTGGAGGAGTGGAGATTAGATCCCACAGGGTCTTGGAGACCAAATAGGAAGGTCTCAATCATGAGGCAGTGTGTGGGGAGCCATTAAAAGGTCTTAAACAGGAGCGTGGCACGGTCCCGTGTTTGGGTCAAGACAAGCATTCCCACCAGCCACTGAAGATTCACTTCAAATACCCCTGGGGTATCAACCCCAGATGGCTGCCTGGGATAGTGGAGCCAAGAGAGGCTGAGAGAGGCCCAGGCCCATGTCCCTTGCTTTGGTGATCTGCACCTGGCATGACCTCACCCTTTAGTACACATCCCGTCTCCTTTCTGAATTTCAAAATATGTCATGCTCACTACCTGCTCCCTGGCATTTCCTCATCATGCCCAGCTGTCTCACTGGCTCTGGCTTTCTTTCACGCCATTTCAGAGATCTTCCCACACACTGGAACTTCCTACCTGTTCTAAACACCATCCACCACTACTGCCCACCCTGGTCTGGCCAAGGGTCACCTGGCAGATTCACTGGGTCGCGTTCTTCTTTTGTAGGACACTCCTGTTCCCATATTTGTTGACACCCAGTAAAGGCTAAGCTCTTGACGGAAAGATTCCAAATCATTCCAGGGTTAACTCTGTCCATGCCGTGTGGCCCTGAAGCAAGAAGAATCTTCGAAGATGTTTGATTCAGATCTGCTGTAGTCTAAACGTCCCCTGGGAGCTGAAATGTAACTGTCAATGTCACAGTAGTAAGAGGCTGGGCCTCGACAACGGCATTAGTAGCCTGTTGGGGAGGCTTCAGAGAGCTAATACCGCCTACCCCTTCTACTCTTCCGTCTTGTGATGCCCTAGCACCTGTCCCCTGAAGAAGATGCAGCCCAAGGCTGAACTGGAGCCAGGGTCCTCAATCAAAATCAAAGCTTTGGGGCCTTGATCTCAGGCTCTCCAGCTTCCAGAGCTATGGAAAACCTTCCTGCTTTTTGTAAGACATAGAGGGAAGACATAGAGGGAAGGTTCCTAGTGGGGCTGAATCTTCTGCAAATGCCATGTGGGTCAAACTCAAATATCTCAGTCCTGCTCCAAATGCCTGAAGGTTGAGTATGTCAAAGGCTACGGAGCAACCATGAACAAGGCTGAGGTGGAACTTGGCCCTTTCCAAGATTCCTCCCTTGGGATTTCCCGATCCACATCCTCCAAAGAACAACCGACAGAACATCCTCCAAAACGGCTTTCTCAGGTCTGATGGCCAAGTCCACTGATGTGCAGTCCCCTGTATGATCACATACATGCTAGTAAGCCACCTCTGCCACTGGAGCTACAGGTCACTTCCTTAACAGAAGAGAGAAATGTCACTGTGGTCATCACCATGATGACCTCTGAGCTCAACCAAGCCAGCTCCTTCCGGACTCCCACACCTCATGGCCACCTAGCAAGTATAACTTGGCCTCTCCATAGCTCAGTATCCTCATCCTTCTGCAGGGTTCCAGGAGAAAAAGCGGCTTCCAGATAACCCTCATCTGTGAGAATGTGGTGGACTCTGGGCCCTGAGAAAAACACTTTCCAGTGCCAGGCATGGAGCTCCAGGCACGTGCCTCTGCTCTGTCCTCAGTGCCTTTGATGTTGCCCCTTTGTAGAACATTGGCATCGTGCCTGCAAAGCCACCAAATTAAAGAGAGCAGGCAGAGCCATCTCATCAGGAGGAGGCTGATCAAGAAGGGGAGATGAGAGTGTTAAGAAAAGCTGACAGTGACTCGCCTTCCAAATTAGTGGCTTTGATTGGGAAGGAACCTACTGATCATACATGCACAAGGAAGCCTAGGGGAGCCTTGCGTCTTTACCTTGAAGCCTCAGAGGGCACACAGTGCTGTGTGTTTTACTCAGAGCATGTGACTGTGAGAACTCTCTGTACCCAAGGATTAAGAAATGGAGGGAAGCATGGGTCAGAAGGGTCACAGGATCTAGGAAATGCACCATCCTGGTGTGAACAATGTCGTTCCTTGTTGTTCTTATTCATATTTTATTATGACTTTATTGCATGCTTTCTTGTAAGTCATCTCAGAGCCTTCAGGGAATAAAACAAAGCAAAGTAAATGCTTTGAGTTAAAGTGTGGGAGCAACAGCACTGGGTGGCATAGTCATGTGGTGGAGTCATCAGAGAAGGGCTTTATGTAAGGATACACACACACACACACACACACACACACACACACACACACACACTATGACAGCCAGCATCAGCAGCTCCAATTGCACATGCTGTCTTAGGGTTTTTATTGCTATGAAGAGACACCATGACTATGGCAACTCTTATTTAAAAAAAAAAAAAATTTAACTAACATGGCTTGCTTACAGTTTCAGATATTCAGTCCATTATCATCAGGCAGGGAGTATGGTGGCATGCAGGCAGATGTGTTACTGGAGCTGAGAGTCCTACCTCTTGACTCAGAGGCAACAGGAAGTCGACTGACTGTTACACTGAGTGAAGCTTGAGAAAAAGACCTCAAAGCCCACCCATCCCCCACAGAGACACACTTCCTCCAACAAGGCTGCACCTCCAAATTGTAGATGTAATTCTAAACAGTCTTATTAAATAAGAAACACAGAACTAAATGCAGAGTTAAAAGCCCAAGAGGTCAGAGCACTAGCGAATAGCCTTTAGCTTACCAGCTGCTGCCATCCTTCCCCTGAGAAAAGAGACCTACTTCCTGTGTGTCTGTATTTTTTATTGACTTTCTGTTCTGTCTTTTCATTGGTTATAAACCCAACCACATGACTTCTTCGTCACTGCCTGTCTATACAGACCTCCAGGTCTCTATGGTTGGTACTTGGATTAAAGGCTCATCTCACCACACTTGGCTGTGTCCTTGACCACAAAGATGCCGTGTGATTGGGATTAAGGGCGTGTGCTACCACTGCCAGACTTCTGCTAAATGGCTTGCTATTAGCTCTGACCCCCAGGCAACTTTATTTATTAACATACAAATAAAATCACAATTCAGCACAAATAAAATATCACCATACCTAATAGTGCCACTCCCTTTAGGGGCCATTTTCTTTCAAACCACCACACATGGCACACTCACTTAAGGTTCATGAGACAGGTTTCCAGGTTCAGTCCACCTCTGGAGTAGCCTGGACTCAGGGGACCATCTCCTTCCTCCCTGAGCCTAGAACAGTACCATATAGATGGACAAAGGGACTAGAAAGTAATCAGGGAACCAGGCCATCATACTCAAATCCTTGTCCTATTTATAGCTTCCTGCTTGTGTAACCCTAGGAACGCTTCTTAAATCTAATTTTAACTAGTGTATATTCATTATGACATTTACATACAAGAGTGCCAGGTACATTCTCTCCCCTGTATTACCAGCTCTTGCTCCCACCCCTCCCTCCTTTCCTCCTCTGGTTCTCTTCCTCTCCCCAAATGGTCTCCCTTCTGCTTTCATGATTTACTATTTTGTCCAAATCTAACTTTCACATGTGAGAGGAAATATGCCATACTTGTCTTTATGGGTCGCTTATTTCACATAACATTATAATCTCCAGTTCTATCCCCTTTTCCTAAAAATTACCCCGTTTCATCCTTCATTAAAGATGAAAAAAGCTGCATGTGTATTAATGCCAGCTTTTCTTTATCCACTCATCTGTTGTTGGGCCCCTAGGCTGCTTCCATGACCTGGCCATAATAAACACAGATATGTGGGAATCTCTCTTGCATGCTGTCTTACATGCCCAGGAGTAGTAAATGGGGTCATCTGGTGCTCCTATTTCTAATTGAGGATTTCCATAGTGACTACACTAGTTTACATTCCCACTCACAGTGCATAAGTCCCACCCCACCCACACACACATCCTCACCAGAATCCTTTGTTGTTTGATTTATTTTTATGATAACCATTCTGAATGGAGTGAGAAGGACTCTCTACAGAGTTTTCATTTGCATTTCCTGGATGGTTAATGATGTTGAACACTTTCTCATATATTTAGTGCATGCCTCTTAAATTCTACAGCCAGAATGAGATCATAGAGCTCTCACGTGCTCTGGTTGGACTTGACCTTCATGCATAAAAGAATTTTCTGCAAATGTGGGTCCTAAAACCAGACCTGCTGCCAGGAGCTGCCTCCCAGATAGGTCAGGACTAAGCAAGTAGGGGGCTCATGGAACAGACCTCTAATCCCAGGCTGTGATCTGGACTGTGGGCCCTGGGAATCTCAGAGCAGAAAAGACTGGAAAGTCTGGGGACCGCTACATAGGGAGGAAGAGCATCGCAGATGCTGAGGCAGACAAAAGTCTCTGGGAACAGGGAGCAGCATGCTTGGAAGCTTCGAGATGAGAGTTGCAGGCATGCAGAGGACTATGGGAAGGCTAATCCAGCCTCATGTGGAAAGTGGGGAAAATATGTCTCTGGAAGGTAGCTAGCTCGTGTAGGAATCAGAGAACCGAGCAAATGTGCCTACGCATGAGCTCAAGTCTTTGGTCTCTCCTACTTATGGACGTTGAACTGAGAAAACAGGGCAGGGCTGGAAATACAGCTCAGTTGATTGGTGCTTTCTAGCATGTGTGAGGCTGTAAATGCAACCCCCAATAGACTAGCAAGGCTAATAACCCAATAATCTGCATAGATATTGAATGACTCAAAGCACTCTGTGTGTGTGTGTGTGTGTGTGTGTGTGAGAGAGAGAGAGAGAGAGAGAGAGACAGAGACAGAGACAGAGACAGAGACAGACAGAGACAGACAGAGACAGACAGAGACAGACAGAGACAGAGACAGACAGAGACAGAGAGGGGAGGGAGAGGAAGACCTACATGTCATGTAAATATTTAAAGCAAAGAAGCACAGACTTCTTAGATACATCCAAATGACAAGGCTCCTGGAATTTCTGCCTTTTGCTGAGTTTAAAGAACCATGGTTAGGCTTGTCCCAGAAAGGGAAGACCTGGTTTCAGTGAAGACTATGACATTAACACCTGCCATTCGATAAATATATGGTGAATGAATGAATGAACAAAGAATTAAAGAGTCACTCATACTTTTCAAGTGCAGCCCTCTTGCCGGTGAGTGGGGTGATGGCTATGATTCTCATCAGCTGAAAGCATTCTCACTAGTGTGTTATTACTGAATGTCTAGCAGAGAATGTAGACTTCAAAACTAGGAACTACCAAGGTTAACATGGCCAGGATCTTATTATGAACAAACTAAATCTTAGAAGAAGAACCGGGGTGGTAGAGGAGGGGTAGAAGTGAGAAGAGCTCTTCTGCCTTGTTCCACAGGCCCTGCAATCGCTCCTCCTCGAATACTCCACAAGGGACCCACCCCCTTCCACCCTCCATGCCCTAGAGTCATACACCCTTTCATGGTTTACTAATTTTTTAACGATGTTCAGTTATCAAGAATCTGCTGCATGCCCAGCCTGTGCTGTTCACTCAGTATGTATCACCTCCTTGGTTCTCCCCAGCTACCTTCCTAAAGAGGTCTTTTTAGCCCCATTTATAGACATGGAAACTGAAGTTCAGAGAGATCCAAGATTCCACCAATTGAGGGTCAGAGGTGGGATCTCCAAAGGCTGTGCTCTCCACTCCCTCCCACCCTTCTTGAACAGCGTTGGGATTTGGGGCACATTCACATACCACCTGTACTGTTGCTTGCTTACTCTTTTTCTTTAAAATGACTCAATTTGCGTTTTATTCTTAAAATGTATTTAAAGAAAATCATACATCTTTGCGAGATGTGTAAAACCATTCTCAGTAGCAACCAGGAGAGAAAACAATGATCTAAACTGCATGGAAGACCATTGCCTGCAGAAGGTGCAGGACCAAATCCCAATCCTATTGTTCTCCATTCAGTGGGAGTGGGAGGTGGCAACGAAGCTGAAGAGTTCATGGACTCCAGCCTTTATATCACCAAGACAGGATGGTGGAGCTCTCTAAGGGTCCCTGTCTTCCCTGTGACCCACTACTATAAATACTGAATCTGAGCCCTGGAAATATCCCCATGTCACCTACCCTTAGCAGCATTTGGACCACCTGAAGAAAATGGTACCTCAGTTCATCCTGGAACTTAGTCATCCCCAGGGCTGTGTTGGAAATCTACATCCCAGAACCCTGTGGCCACCTGCTCCATGGGCAGGTTCTTCCTCAGAGGGACCCCTAAGTCCCTACCCATAGCCAGTACTAACCCATACACTTGAAAATCATATATGAGTCTTTATCCACATGAATAGCACCAGCATCAATGGAGAAGCCCAAACCACTCCCTGAGAAGTGCCAAGCTGCAGGCTGGTTAGACATTGCTCTATCCTCACTCTGACAGCTAAGAGTGCCAATGCACCCCAACAGCCTAAGTGGGCTTGTGTGGGGCCCTGGAAGACAGACAAGGATATATTGTTTCACCTGGGACAAAGAGTTTGTGGGCAGGGGTGGTGCAGTTAAGAAAGCCTCTCTCCCACTGCTCAGTGTGATTCCCCATACAGGGCTGTGGGTAACTTGGGGTACTGACCCCATCTTACATATGAGGAACTAGACCCCACCATGCTTCATTAACAGGCATCACATGTGGAGCCACAGTTGAGGCCCACTCACTAAATGGGATTTCTTTTTCCATAGTCCACATTCCCTCAAATGTTCTAGGCTTTAATCAAATCCGTTATGTCTCCAAATTGAGCACAGGAATCATTTTTTGTCCTTCTCCATGGCTCATGTCCACCATCTTCAGGTTCCCACAAACCCAGAACATGGAACAACCCCTGCACATGAGAAAAGTATAATGAAAAGGAGTGGGTGCTGAGAGCAGGGTGAAGAACACAGATACAGGCGAACCAAATCTTTGGCTTCCTTCTTCCTGGAAAGGCGATACCAGGGCCCAGGGAAGTCACCAGGCATCCAGGAAAGCCTGGGGCGTCATAGATGTGGGATGAGAATCCCCTAAAAGTTTTCCTGGTAGAGAAAGAAACTTCATGAACATGAACATTCTTCCAGGTCAGTCTTTCCCCTTGCCATCTGAGCTTTCAGGATCCTGGAGATGCTGGGAGTGGTGATGCCCATCACTTGCACTCGAGAGCCTGAGGAAGGAGAATCTCGGGTCCAAGGCCAGCGTGGGCTATATACAGAGACCTTATCTCAAAAGGAAAAGGAGGGAGGGAGGGAGGGAGGGAGGGGGGGGGGAAGAATCCTGGATGCTCAACAATCTCCTTGGGCTAAATAAATGCAAGCTGCAGAAAAGAAGTTTTTGCTGAGAGCCCTGGCTCCCCCTAGTGACCAACAGAAGAATCAACATTCAGCACAGTTGTTCTGAAAAGGAAGTTCCTAGCCTGAAAAATAAGGTCAAGTCCCTCTATCCAGCACACCTCAGCACTCTCCTAGCCTGGCTTCTGGGTCAGTCCCCAGCCTGAAAAGCCCACAGCTGTGCTGGGTGCAGAGTCTTCACATGCCTCAGAGGCCCGTGGAAATTTCATCAGCTTGAATTCTGAGTGCTTGTGAGGATCTTTAACTCCCTGAAGTCCTTGGTAACCAATGTTTAAGTACAATCCTAGAGCTGGAAATTAACTCTGCTATTGACACTATGTGGGCTTGAAAAGCATACCTGAAAGCCACCCCACCTCTGGTCCCCGTATCTAAATAATTGATACTTTTTAATAGCTATTGTTGCACCCATGACAGCCTCTTATTAAGGCACTTATCTGAGTTTTCTGCCTGTTTTCACCTTGGAGGGAAGAGGGAAACTTTACCCAGTTGCAATAATAGCAACGATTTTTCAGGCAATCTCAGCACCATTCATCAGCCTGGGCCTCCCACAGCCCACAAGCAGGGAAGGAAACGGTCACAGACCAACCCTGATCACCCACCCTTGTCCTCAGAGCCAGCCTGCTCCCTCCTCTCTGGTCCAGGACACCAGGCAGGAGGCCCAGAGAGGCTGAGTCCTGTGCAGGAATGACCCCTAGAACAGCTCCTTGGGGAGAAATCACCTTTGGACTCTCAGCTCCTTGACTTCCTTGGGCAGCAGAGCCAGGAAACCTGCTGGAGGTTGATGTTCACTTAACTGCCATGGAATGGGAAAGCCTTTGCTAAAAGACATCAAACTCTCTCCAAGGCCCTACAGGGCTGGGTCCCTGTGGCTGGTGTCCTTTGCAGGAGCAGCTGAGAAGAGGACAGATGTTCCCTGACAATATCCCCCTCTCTGTACCATGCATTGTGAACTGCTTTCTAAGGCGGGGACAGTGAAAGCAGTAGCCGACCCCAGCTGGACATTCTAGAATCCCACATTCGTGGAGCAGAGCTGCGGGCCAGGGACTTTCTTAACATGCAGCTTGGCAGCTAAAGAAATGGTGCCTGGCCAGGGGCTGCTAGTCTAGTTTGAGAGATGAGGAAACACACTTTTTGAGGCAGAAGCAGATCTGTGTCTGTCCAACCACACAAAACACCCAGATGCCAACTGGCTCCTGTCCCTCTGTCACTAACCCCTCTAAGCTCACCCCTCCCTGTCACAGGCCTTGGTACCCAGTCTCCCCATTGGCTCATCTCAAAGCCACTCTGTGGGACCAATACAAGACACAAGCACATGGGCTCCCTGTCAGACGCTGGTCCCCCTTGACACCATCTAAAAAATGTGATATTTCTTTCCATTAAACTCACCAATTTCCCCTTTTCCCGTGGTAGTAGTTACTGTGTTATCACGGCAATGAGTGTGTTCTTATTCATTTTATAACCATCTCTCAGCAGCTCTCAGGGTGAAGGATGAGATGCCACTGTCCCCAAGCTGTACCTTCAGCCATGGAGAAAGCCTGTGTCATCTCTTGCATGGACCAGCTGCCGAGACATTTCTCATAGACCTTGTCCTAAAGCGCCCATACCCTCTTCACCACTGTCTTCACAGCTGGGCTCCCACACCAAATGCCACCCACTCCCACTGCCCAGGTTCCCAAACTCTCCTTCCTTCTCTTTCAAGATAAAACCCTCATCTCTGACTTGACTGAAACCAGGTCCTGTTTCAGTTTGGTTTGGTTTGACTTTTGAGACAGGGTCTTGCTTTGTAGCCCAGGTTGGCCTCAAACTCAAGATCTGCCTGTCCCAATGTTGCATGCTAAGATTGCAGACATGCACTATGACAATCAGCTCTAACTGCAGTATCTTAGGATTTCAGTTCACCAGCACCTCCAAAATCACCTCCCAGCACCCATCTTCCACTGGCCATGCCATCTGTATTTCTTCCCTGGAGACACTGTGCCTGGTCATGTCTTTAAACATTGCGCATGCCCTTTCCTCTAGTCCAAGTACCCTTCCTTTTCACAAAGCAATTTCAAGTGCCCAATGACACCTTGAAAAAAACACAAACTACCGAGCCTGGTGGCTCACACCTAGAATCCCAGCACTCAGAAGGCTACGGCAGGAGGATCAGAAGTTCAAAGCCATCTTTGACTACATAGGGAGTCTGAGAACATTCTGGACTACATTAGACCATGTCTCAAAAAGGGAGGGGAAGAAAACATAAAGAAAATTAAATGCATGTACAAGCTGCAGTGGGGGAAGGGGGCATTCATAACAAATCCATAATCAGAACTCCTAACTCCTACAAATCAGTAACAAAAGGACAACTAACCCAAATTTTTCAGTTGTGTACAAGACTAGAGCAGAGGAAAAATATATAAATGGTTGCTAATGGAAAAAATATGCTCAAATGCATTAGTCATCATGGAACGATGTCACGTCATTCATAATGAAAGACAAATGAGATCCACCCGCTGCTCTTCCCCTAGGGTGGCTGAAAGAAAAGCATGTTGGTAAGGATGTGGGGCATCTAGACTTCCCTCACACTGACGGCAAAGGTGCTAACCATCCCAAATAGTGAGCATCGAGGAACAAGACAGAAGTTCCCATAAAGCTTTGGCGGGGATGACCCACAGGAGCTTTAGTCATATCACAACTCTGTGAACCACTTAGACACCCACCAGTAAGTGAGGAGATGAACAAAACCGTAGTCTGTGGGAATGCAACAAAACAGTAAAAACAGTGAACTCTTGACACATGCAACACCGTGAGTAAATCTCAAAAACACATTTTCTGAATGAACATATGTGTATGTGTATAACATTCTACAAAACCGAGAAACAATTCACCTATGCTGATTAGCAGTCAGAACAGTGAGTGCCTCTGGAAGGGGCTAGAAATTGATTAGGAAAGGTACAAAAAATGATGGGAGTGTTTGATATGTTGCTTGGAGGTCTGGCTCCAGAGCAAATGTGCTTGTGCACATTCACTGAACTGATTTCAAAGGGCTGTGTATTGCTTTTCAGATATGCCTCCGCCAAAAGAAAGAAGACTGTGCAGTCAGACAATCTGCTTCAAATCCCACTTCAGTTTATTTTATGAGGTTAATCCCTGAGACTCCATTTTCTTGCCAATACAATGGGAGCAACCACAGCTTGAGAGATGGCTCAGTGGTTTAAAAAAAAAAGGAGTTTGTTGCTCTTGCAGAGGACCTGGGTTCAGCTCCCAGCACTCATATGGTGGCTCATAACCATCTGTAACTCCAGTTCGAGGGGATTCCATGCCCTCTTCTGGCCTCCTTAGGCACTAGGCACATGTGCAGTGCAGATGCATACATGCAAGTTAAACACTCATGCACATAACATAAAAATTAATTAATTAAAAAACATCAAATGGGAGCAACAATGCCTCTTACCTGAGTGCTTCAAAGCTATTAAGTGAAATAATTAATGGTTGTCAGGAGTCTCTCAGGACCAGAAACTTGGGAAATCACACTGTAAATGTTGATGATTCAAAGCTGCTTGTCCAAGGTCCTGCAGTGAGGCAGGAGGATAGCCCTGACAGCCTGGCATTGAGGAGGACTGGGATAAGGCAGACAGGTTGTGCCTGCTGCTTACTGCCTGTAGGGATGACACAAGGCCAGAATACTTGGGGAAGATGCATCATCCCTTAGGACATAAACATTTATGCACAAGTCATAATGCCTGGGCTCCTGGAGACTTCAAGAGGATGATAGATGGGTGCTGCCCAGTGATTCGTTGGGGAGTTCTTGAGACATGGAGCAGATAGCCCAGCCCCAGAGAAGCCAGCAAACAGACAAACTTGGAAAGGGGTGAAGCACAGGCCATGCATCGGAGTAGATGGGAAATCTCTCTGCATGGCCTCTCTGCACTTCTGGGTAACTGAGCCAGAATACCTGTGATCCAGAACACCTGGGTCCATTAGGAGCATGGTCTCCTGCTGATGCTGGTGGGGTTTGTCCCCCTGCTGAGTCACAAGGACTGAGATTAGACACCCAGACCTGGCTTGTCACCATCAAACATGTTGGAAAGGCCTCCTCCTCCACAAACAACACTAATTAATTTGTGATCCCCAACAGGGGGTCCACTGCATCCTGCATCTGCCAACCTAATTATGAAATAGCCCTTGCAGGCTGGCTGGCAGCCTTAGGTGATCCCAGCACAGGCACCAACAGCTGGAGGGGACAACAGAGACCACCCATAAACAGATGATCAAATGAAGTCATCAGAGCTGCTAATGGCGATAATGATGACCACACCAGCCAGCATTATTTAGCTCACAGGAGGTGGCATGTACTTAGAGATCTGTCCCCAGCAGGGCTCAGAAGGTATCGAGAGCATCCCATTTCTCAACAGAAAACTAGGCTTCAAAGAGGATGAAAATCTTACTGAGGGTTACAGCCTGTAACACAGTGGTTCTCTACCTTCCTAATGCTGTGACCCTTTAATTCGGTTCCTCATGTTGTGGTGACCCCCAACCATAGAACTATTTTCGTTGCTACTTCATAACTGTAATTTTGCTACTGTTATGAATGGCAATGTAAATATCTGATATGCAGAATATCTGATATGCAGAGTATCTGATATGCGACCCCTGTAAAAGGGTCATTTGACTCCTGTGGGTTGAGAACCATTGCCAGCTCTAAGGTACAAATGCAAGCATGCCTTACTCTGAAGGCCCTGTTCTTATCCTATTCTACACTTCATTGTGGGAGGTGGCGGCACTTGGACCACTGTGTGTGTGTGTGTGTGTGTGTGTGTGTGTGTGTGTGTGTCCTCTATGGTTTAAATGGGCTCCTGTGTTTGAACACTTGGCAGGCACTCAATAGAGTCACTGTTTGGGGAGTTTGGGGAACCTTTAGGAAGTGGGGTTTAGCTGGAGGAAGTGGATTGCTAAAGGGTTGGCTTTATGGGTTATAGCTAGCCCTGGTTCCAACTTGAGCTCTCTGCTTCCTGGTCAGCCACCAAGATGTGGAGTCCTAGCCACAGGCTCCAGCTACCATGACCTCTACCATGCCTTCTCCTCCACAATAGGCTTTCAAACCATGAGCCAAAATGTTTTGTTTTGTTTTGTTTTTTCCTTTCTTAAATTGTTTCTGTCAGTTACTGTCATAGCAACAAGAAAAATAGTCAGGGGAACTTCAGACACTTCACAGCTACATGATGCTAAATGTGGTCCCTCAGCCCAGTTTCCAGCAAAATAGACCAGTTCAGTTTGGTCCAGTGGCCATTCAGTAAAACCTATCTCTTAGAGAGAGAGGCCTGAGTGAGCATCACTGAGAAGGGTTACATCTTGTTTTTATTTGTTGCTGTTGTTTTCACATCACTGTGTAGCTCTGGCTGGCCTCCAATTCAGAGATCCTCCTGCCTCTGCCTTCCAAGTACTGGGATTAAAGAAACACTACATCTTGTTTTATCATGGAGACCATGAGACTTCTGTCATACAGGCAAACGCCAGGTTCTCCCCAGACTCTGCCTCTGCCCAGAGCAGCTGAGAGCCTGCTGTGCACCGGTCACCTACTGCAGGAGGGCACGGATTTGGAAACGGGCGAAGGTGGCATCCTGTGACCAGCTGCAGTGGGAATACGAAAAACAAAACAAGCAGGTCGTCTGCAGCCTGGAGTCTGGTGGCCCCCAGAGGGGACTTGGAACAGAGGGAGGCTGTCAACTGGACCTGGTAAGACAGGAGCACAGAACACTGACCTGCAGGGGAGTGGGGTGGGGTCCTCAGGGCCAAGAAAGCAGCAGGAACACGGTGTGGAGAAGATGGGTCTATGGAAGGCAAGTCTGGATTTGGAAAAACGTGCTCAACAAGTATACACGGAGGATCTAGAAGGCCAGCAGCCTATGGGGAATGGCTGAAGAGTTCTCCAAGGCCAGGCCTGGCAATATACAGGACCAGGGGAATGGGGAAGTGTGGAAGGAGGTCAATTAGGTGACGGGAGGATATAGATATGGCTGAGGAGTTGATGAAGGGCAAACAGGACTCATCTGGGGAAATGAGGCTGAGTATCTGCTAAGACCTGCAGCCAATCAACCCTCATGCTGCAGTGAATAAATTAGACTGGGGAAGGTGGGAATCGCCTTCCTTCTCTCTCCGGGGCATTATTCTGACATTTCTGCAACGGAATTCTCCATTTAAAGTCAACCTATCCTCTGGCAGGGGCCCCAAGCCTCCCTGCAGTGTAGCTGGTGCAGTGAGGGTTTAGATGTTCAGTGTTCTCCTGTGTTAGAGACTTGGTCCCAGGGTAGTGCTAATGGGAGGTGATGTAGTGTTGAGGGGTGGGGCTTCTCAGAAGGCTTTTTGGTCATTGGTGGGATTATAGGCACCCAAGTCCTTTCCTTTTTCTCTTCTGCTCCCTGACTTGTGACAGGGAATAGCTCTGCTCAGCCACACTTTCCTGCCATGATGTACTATCTCAACACAGACCCAGAGCAATGTGATCAACTGATCCTTCAAACTGGAACCCCAAAACCATGGCCCAAAAGGAACCTTTTCTCCTCTAAGCCAGTTGTCTCGGGTATTTCTTGTAGGCACAGAAAGCAGACCAACACAGACAGGCCTCCAAAGCACCACCCAAGGCCGGCTCTGTTTGTAATCTCCTTTCCTTATGACTCTGTTCCTCCGTTCATTTACTTTATATCTCAGACAACTTGCTCACCCTGAAGAGAAGCAATCTGCAAACAGAGCAGCCATGTGTCCTGTGTGAGCACTGGGGGAAGGAAATGGATTAGAAAGACTAGCCTGTTTCCGGTAAATGTGACAATGTGAGACCAGCACACACAACATTTTTTGGTGTTTGTTTGTTTGTTCAGATGGTGCCCGGCCTGGAGAAGAAGCCCGTCAGAGGTATAGACAGCAAGAGACGGAACTTACAGTGTGCTTCCGGGAAACAAGGCTAGTCTATAACCCTAGGACAGGCGGTGAGGAGTTGAGAATGGCAGGAAATCTGGTCCTGCCCACATTTACCCAGGGCATCTCTGGTTTCCCCCTCGAGCTGACACTGCCCACATTTATCCAAGGCAGCCCTGGTCCCTGCCTCTCCCTACTTCTCATGCTGAACGTTAGTCCCTAGGGGCTGCTTGTCAACCATACTGATTCCCAGGCTGGCATACTCCAAATTGAGATAAGGCCTGGGGATCTATATTTTCAACAACCCCACCCCCACCTCCCATCCTTATCCCGATTAGAGAATTGCCTTCTTTCTCCTCCAGGGCCATATTCTGAAGTCCCTACACTGGGAAGGTGGTCCTGAGCACAGTTCTCCTGTTCAAGTCAACCTGTTCCTCAGAGGGGAGCCCCAGGCCTCCTGCTGGGCACCTCTGTGGCCCACCAACACTATTCTGTGGTTAACTGTGTTATTGTTTCTTGGGATGGTGGTAAGTATGAATTTTACACCACTTACCAGTCACATCTTGGAACCTTTTTAAATAGCCAACTAAATCTAGCTTTACACCTTCCATCCCTAGGTGATTCGAAATCTCATCTCGCTTTCTTGAGGTAGGACGGGGTATTGTGCCCTGGGTGCAGCCTGGGTGGTCATGCCTATCATACTAAGGGAGTTCTGACTGAGGTCGCCTCATCAGAGGTAAAGCCTGGGGGATCTATATCTTTTTAACTGGTTCCCCCAGTCCTCTAAACACCCATCCCCATCCCCCACTCCCTTTCCCATGTAAAGGGACTCACCTTTTCTTCCCCACCCCCCCACACCCCACCCCGCCCTTTCTTTCATCACGGGAAGTGTTGGCTCAGGCAGCCCCTGGGGCCTTAGTGTACTTAGAGATCCCACAAAGGTGGCCTCTTTTAAATCTAGCAACCAAGCTCCCCAACATGCTGTGGAGGACATCTCCAAACTGCCAAGCCCTTCCTAATCCTGGACACTTCCTCCACAGGCCTCTGGCCACCTCCTCCACCTCTCCTTCCTAGATAAAGGCCGCTTTCCTTCAGTACCCTCCCCTCCTCCTTCTCCTGCCCCCCTCCCCCTCCCATCCTCCTCCTCCTTTTTCCTGACCATGGTGGGGGTGATGCCAAAGTCATCTGCTTGTTCTCACCAATTCATCCTGTGTGTGGGTATACTTGTATTTCTTTTATTAAGGATTTCTTAAATTAATGAAGCTCTCCTTAGTCCACCGACTTCAGCAAATGAGCAGCTTAGCACGTAATGCCATTTATTCAGCACAATAGACAATAGTCAAGATGGACTCTCATTTGCTGAAGGTCTGCCTGTGCGGCAGTCATCGGCACTCCCAGCCAGTCAACTGCAACAGCCTGGGAGAAGTTTTCACATGCTGAAGATCAGACCTCTTTTCCTAAGACGTTGGCTAAAACGGGAATTTATGGGACTCTGAGGTCCCAGGCACTCATGCTTGTTTTGATTGCCCTGAGATTCTAAGTGAGCCATAACATTTGAGAATCACTGACTTGATCCTCATCAGGGGTTCTTCATGACGGGTGTTATTCCAGTCTCTATTATGTTAATGGGATGGGGTCTTAGGACAAGAGGGAGGTGGGAGGAATGGGTAGAGAGAGGAAGTATCCACACTTCGTCATTGGCCTGACCCCCAACCTGGTTGCTCCCTAAGCAGATCCTGACGTAGACCTGTACAATAAAGGAAGAAGCCCCAGGCTGACACACCAAGTCACTAGCAAGGGCTTTGGTTAGTGAAGAGCACCCACAGTCCATGAAAAGGAAGCCCTGGCTGCGTCTCTCCTGGCCTGTGGGTCAACCTCCCAAGGCCCTGACAGGAAGCCCTGAAGGCAAGGACTGCGTGGGTTCCTCTTCCATTTCCCCCGGGGTCTGGGGCAGAAGGCAAGGATAATGTGAGAAAAGACTGAATTCTGTAAAGAAAAGAGAAAAAGCCACACTGTGATAGCGTGGATGGAGGGAGAGGCTCTCCTGACCCCATCCTCCTCCTTAGATCCCACAACCCACAGCAGAGTGGTCTCAGAGATGCATAATTAGAGGCTGTTGCTACATTAGTGCATGTGACACATGCTGATTAGACGCTGTGAACAAGGGAAGGATTTGGATGACTTAAGAAACTGCAGACCAGGAAGGGGGAGTATGGATGAGTAGAGTAGGGGACCCCTGACTGAGCCTCTGGACTTCCCACGGTGATCAAAGGTGCCCAGGACATCCACACAGTCACACAGTCCACCTGTTCCACTTCTATCTCTGACCAGGACTGATGTTCCTCTCCTATGGAAGGATGTGTGCCTACTGGACCCAGCATCCACTTCCCTCCAAAGCACCGTGCTGGGGCCAGCAGTGATGCTTAATTTTCCCCTCCAGGAAGATGTCCTGTCCTGTGTATTCATAAACTCGGGATGCTTTTGGATCCTGAGCAGCTGCTTATTCCAAAGCAGCATTTTACACGGTTTAGCAGGCAATCAGGGGCCTGAGACCGAGAGCAGACAGGCTAGTGGGGCTCAGAGAAGCTCATCCTCCTTTACAGAGTTGTGCATCTTGGAGGCTGGAGGAGGGAAACTGGACCTCACTCAGGCTTCTACGCTATGATCCTCAAAATGTGTGTCGTGTGCTACCTGTGTTGACTGAGGTGTCGCCAAAACTGCAGATTCCAGGATCTCCACAGCCCTGCTGAAATTCTGCAGGGAGCAGTATGTCTGGGAATCTGTACTTTTTGAGGTGGGATTTTGCTCTGCTCCTCAGGATAGTCTCAAAATCCTGGCCCCAGGTGAGCCTCTAGGCTGAGACTGCAAATGACGATATTGTACTCGGCTTAGGGATCTGCGTTTAAGCAAACTTTCACACACATATTTGGAAAACTCTGATTCGAGGCCCTAAGAAGAGTTGGTCACTAATGCCAATTGCCGGGCTGCCCTAGAGAGCTGCAGAGGCCCTGAGGCCCAGCTTCTGCCACACACACACAACACACACACACACACACACACACACACACACACACACACACACACACCATACATGTTCTTACACATTACAGCATGAGAGTACCCCCACCACCCCTGTACTGACTCAGAACCTGAGATTCACAAAGGTTGAAGATCCCAGCCTGTGCTGGTTGGACTTTTTGTTGACACAAGCTAGAGTCATCTGGGAAGATGGAACTTCAATTAAGAAATTGCTTCTATCAGATTGTCCTGTAGGCAAGTCTGTGAGGAAGTTTTTAAATTAATGACTTGTGTGGGAGGGCCCAGCTTACTATAGGTGTTACAATCCCTAGGTAGGTGGTCCTGGAGTGTATAAGAAAGGTATAAGGTATAAGAAAATGTATAAGAAAGCAAGCCATGGGGAGCAAGCCAGTAAGCAGTGTACCTCCATGGCCTCTGCTTCAGTTCCTGCCTCCAAGTTCCTGCCTTTAGGTCCTGCCCTGCCTTTTGTAAAACAGCACTCAAACCTACCCAAACTCTTGGTGGGTTTGAGTCAAGGTGCCCAGCGGCAGGTGAGGGAGGCATGCCATGCAGACTCAGCTGGTGGTGGCATGGTGCAGTGGAAAGTTACTCAGACCATGCAGACACAGCATCCACGTGGAAAGTTTTATTATTAAAGGGGGAGGGGGAAAGGGATGGGGGAGTTAAGGAGGGAGAAAGAGAAAGAGAAAGGGGGAAGAGGGAAAGCAGAGGTGTGCACTACTTCATGGCAAGAAAGGGAGGAAGGAGAAGGAAGAAGAAAGAAGAAGGGGGAGGGTTGATAGGAGTGATGACATCAGGACCCTGGGTGGTTCCCCAAGGGGTGGTTCAGAATGCTAACAACCAATTTTTTTCCCTAGCAACCTGCCTTCTCAGCTCCCTCAAGGGGTCTCCAGGATGACAGCTAACTGAATGCTTCTTCACTCACACCTCCCATTGTGCATGACTTCCAACCTCCCCCTCCCCACTTCACCCCCAAATCAGCAGGAAGCAGCCTGGAGAATTCAGGGCCCTCATTCCCCCCTCCACTTGCTATCCATAACTCACCTTTTTATAATAATCAAAACCGTAGGAATGTGAACGTTCTGAACCACCCCTTGGGGACCTGCCCAGCATCCTGATGCCATCACTGCCCCTTTTTTCATGCTGAACTGTAAGCTGTAAAATGAAATAAACCCTTCCCTCCCCAAGTTGCCTTTGGTCATTGTGTTTATCAAAGCAATAGAAAGCACACTAGAAAACAGCTCAAACCTGTCACTTCCTCGAAGAAGCCAGGGGGTTCTGGTCACTCCCTGCCATGGAATTTGTTCACAACACTCACAGCTAAAGTTATTTTGTTTAGTGATGGGTCTGAATTTCTCATCTGGCTACTATACCCTTGACAATCCTGTTTGTTGCCATGATCCCAGCACCGAGCATAGGAGTAAGTGGGCACTGATGATGGATGGTGGTGGTGATGTTTAGGGCTCACATCCAGATTTAACAACTCCAGAGTAGGCCATGGGCCCAGTATGGTCAGGTTGGGCTGTGGCCACTCCACCCTGGGCCATACTAGAATCTCTTGGTGGTTCAGCCAGAAGGAAATGGTTTAGAACTAAGCTCTTACTGTGCAGGTGAGAAGTGTGTTCCTGGGGTAAGTCTGTCTGATTCTGCGGGGAAGGTGGTGGACCCAAGATTCTCTACCCCTACACTCTCCTCTCCTCTCACCTGTCCAATGATGAAATTCTTCTTTCCCATCAGGATCTTGGGGCTGAAACCCCCAGTGGACTCAGGTCGGCCAACACCTAGCCTGGATTCTGAAATGTCCCCCGGAGCCAGGCGTGGCAGGATGGAATGTAGGCAGACAGCCCAGTCACATCCCTGAGCCTCATTCTGGGAGAGACTAATATTCATGCTGCATGCTGAGCGGCTGCGGCAGCTGTTTCACGGTGAGACTCTCAAGCCTGCCCTGCAGACTCCAGCTTGGGCCCAGCAAATGGACTTTTAACTGGCAGCAAATGACCATGTCAAGCTCAATCACTGCACTGTTTGGGAGGGATTTGGGGACAGTGGGATATGGTGACCTTGTGACCCAGCTGTCCCACCAATGCCAGGCTCCTCCCTGTCATAGCAACCTGCTCAGCCAGGGACCCTTCACATCCGATTTCCGTTCATCTCTGGCCCCACAAAGGCCATAACTATTGCGGCTGGGGAGTTGTGGGGGTTGTTCCGTTCAACACTGGACCAGGCAAGGGGCTGCACCACTGGGAAGGGCATGGAAACACTTTCGGTCCCTAACTAGGGGCCCACAGCCAGCTTCAGTCTCACTTTGCCAACCTCTCAAGACATATGGATTCTGGTTCACGCCCTCCAGCTGTGGCCGTCTCTGCCTTTCATAGCTTGAACCACGTACTATGCCCCTTATTTTCTGTTTAAGCTGTGAGTTTCCAGAGGAGAGGAAGGAGCAGACCCTTTCTACTTCCCCAGGCTGGCCCTGTGGGTCTCTGCTGGATGAAGGTGGAGAGAGGCCCTGCCCACAGGGTGGAAAGCTACATGCCTTGAGAGCTGTCTGTTAACATTAAATTTCATCCAGAAAACAGAGGTCAGTGGGGTTGAACTCAATGCTACCTGGAGGCAGAAACGGAAGTGGAGACCATGGAGGAATGTTGCTCACTGACGTGCTCCACATGACTCACTCCGGTAACTTTCTTATACAACTGGGGACCATGAGCCCAGGGACGGCACTGCTCGCAGTGGCCTGGGCCCTCTCACATCAGTTAGCCATTAAAAATGTCCCCGCAGATGTGACAACCAGCCAATCTGATAGAGGCAATTCTTCAATTAAGATTCCCTCTTTCCGGGTGATTGTAGGCTTGTGTTGAGTAGATCTTGTTCACACTGTCAGCTCCCACCCCACAGGCCTCAGAGCTGTGGAGAGTTTTGAAAGTTTTGTTGAAGTCAGAAATCAAGATGGTAACTTGACCTGCAGAACTGAGTGGAGGATTTTCTCAAAAGACAAGCAATACTGACCGACATCTGGAGTACATCAGGGATGCTCACCCTGGGGTCAAGGGCAACATGCCTTTGATAGTCTCACAGAGAACACCAAGGGGATACCCCTTAGTTGGGGTGCCCAAGTCAGCAAATAAAATACAGAGCATCTTCTTAGATCTGCATTTCAGTGACGAGTGCATCTGCTCCCTAGATCTCCTGGAACTGAGTACCACAGACTCAAGGGCTTCACTGTTCTGTCGTGGTCTGGAGTTTATGTCAGAAATCAATGTGTGCAGGACCCAGAGTTCTGAAGAACTCACAGAAGACTCCCCCCTGTCTGTCTCTCAGCTCCTGTGATGCCAGTACTCCTTGGCATCCCTTGGCTTATGGAAGCATCATTCTATTTTCTACCTCCATCATCATATCGTACACTCCCTGCTTGTCTCTATGTCTTCACATGGCCATCCCTACATTGGATTTAAAACCTCATCTTCACTTAATAAAGTCCACAAAGATTCCATTTCCAGAGAAAGTCACTTCTAGAGGTGCCAGAGGTTCGACTTGGACATATCATTAGGGAAAGACACAACTTTGCAAAAAACGAATGTTACACAGGCTATGCCTACAACAGCATAGGTATCCGGTTTTCATCTGAAATTTCAATGTAGCAGGATGTCCTATAATGGATCTGATAGCCATACTCCCAAGTCATCCAACCTTCCTTAAGGTCCCACAACCTGGTCCCTGGTTCTGTTGAACTATTTTTCAAGGGATGGAATGTGTGGCAGTTGATTGTTAATGTCTAAAGGCACTGAAAAGATGGCAAAAGTTGTTGAAAGAAATTTGAGGGCAGATGTTGAACAGCTACTTGTGCCTAGATCTGTGCAGGAAAGATAATGATGAAGGTGTGTGAAGGCAGCACGGATGGGTCAAAGCAATGGAAGATATGCCCCTGCCTCATCCCTGATATCTAGACAAATCATAATGCCTATCTCTTCATTAAGGGTCACTAATACCCCACCTTACCTCCCAAGACGCCCCTCTGCCCTCAGTGTGGCACCTTGAGCCTTGCTCCTTAGCATTGTGCCTTTTTTGTTCCCTATCCTAGAACCTGCATCCCAAATTCCTCAGTCCTTCTTGGTCCTCAGAACTGCTGGGCAGAGTCACTGAGACACACCCATCAGATTGTTACCACCCACCTCTCACCTTTGTGGCCTTTGGAAAGTCCTGATGGCTAGATGCTTTTCAGTATCTAGCATACTGAGACTCAACACACATGCCTACTGATGCTTACATCCTCTCCAAAGTCATATACTGATGCTAACCTCTAATGGAACGGTATCCAGGGTGGGGACTTTAGAGAAGAGATTGGGAACAAGAGAGGAGCAGTCATGAACAGAATTAGTAGCCTCATAAAAATGGACTCCATGCCCCTCTGCCCTGTGAGCATCACAAACAGACAGCCTTCTATGGAGCAGGAAGCTGGACCTCACCAGGTACTCTCTTGGATTTAATCTTAGACTGTCTTCAGAACCATGAGAAGTGAGTTCCTATTATTAATAAGACTCTGTCCCCCTCCCCTACGTGTGTAGTGTTCTGCTATAGTAGCCTGACATGACTCAGATGCCTCCTTCTGAGTGAGGGGAAAGGTGAAGCCTAGCTGGGAACTGGAGGCTTGAATACTAAGGTGAAGAAATAAGCAGAATCATGAGGCTAACACAAAGGGTCCCCTCCCTGGACTCCACCGGCAACATCAGCCATGTCTTCTGAAGACATGCTGAGGCCATGGAACTCTCTCAGGCACCCTCTCTCTAAACTGGAAACCCAGAGAAAATGAGAGGTACGAGACGAGGTGTCAGGTTGCTGGGGTAAATCAAGCTTATGGCCACCTATCAGAATATCTGGCGATGATGGAATTAAGAACCCTTCTTGTGCCATATGGAGATTGGGCCTAGGTCACAGCTGGGCTGGTATGAGTGAGCTGGGTGCTCTCCTCCTCCCGTAGACTAGCACGTGCAATGTGGAAGAGGCTTGGCAGCCCGGTCCTGGCAACGGGACCTTGTATGTACTTCCAAGCTCTTGACAGAAACAGTGTGCTTGAGCCAGGGCCAGCAGGATGGCCACAGCTCATCCAGGGAGCTGAGGAAGTTGGCACCGGCTGCTCACGGTAGACCTGGATGCAGCGGACTTGGAGCAGAGCTGGACAGGGGCTGCTGGATGTTCCTCCTCAGCTGATCTCCCCGAGGATGTCTCCTCCCAGCTAGTCCTAAGGAAGGATGGAAGGGCAGGACAAATCTTGGGGAATGAGAAGGGAAAGGGTCCCCTCACTTTGGAACCTAGGAGAAGCCTCATGATGGCAGACAGGTGAGAATCGTGGCACAGTCACCAACCGCTTAAGGACAGTACCATGGCAGTTCCTTCCCTTGTTTGCCGAGAAGCCAGTATCACTATACACACATGCTCCTGTATGTGCACACACTCACAAACACTTGTGTGCACTTGTACTACATCACACCCACTTACATGCACAACAGTGTGCATGCAAGCATGTGTGCACACGTGCGCGCGCGCGCACACACACACACACACACACAATCCACATGGGTGACTACATATCTTTCCATAGGCAGACCCCTCTGTTCCCACATACACTGGCACACACCAGTTCACAGCCATATATTGAAGCCCATGAGTTGGAATTCACTGATTTACACACGCACAGAGAGCTCTCACTTACAATGCCCAACTTCCCAATTGCACCCACAGCTTGTATTTAAACCATTTTTCCTGGCTCACCAGTGAAAAATAAATTTCTTTTCTCACTTTCCAGATTTGCTATCATCAACCTGGTGCCAATTTCCATTTAAAAAATGATACCCAAGAAAGAACAAGAACCTAGAAAGAAAATGAATCTCAGTCCCGACAGGTGGACTGGCGCCAGAGCCTCCCTACAGCGCTGCTGGCACTGAACGGCCTGTCTTTGTGGCTACACTTGCAAGGTCACAGGCACAAAGGAACCTGTGGCCAGGCATGCTGGGCTAGTGCTGTGGGTAACTGTCATCAGACACAGAAAGGGGAGCGGGAGGGCTGCATGACCTACAGGACACAGACTTAGGTGAGCAAGCAGGTGAATGAGGGGGAAGAGAAGGGAGGGCCAGTGCACCAGGCACAGTAACACACACACACACACACACACACACACACACGTAATCACAGCTCTCAGGAGGCTGAGGCAGGAGAATCATGAGTTCGAAGCCAGCCTGGGCTCCATAGCAAGATCTTGTCAAAGAACCAATAGAGAAGCAGAACTGAGGGGATCAGAGCATCACTAACAGGTGAAGGGCCGTTCTGTGGTCACGACCACTGCTACCAAGGTGGTACCAGCAGGATCGAGCGCCGAGAGAACAGGGATGAGGGAGGTGTTACATAGATTTCCAGAAAGTCGCCGTGGCAGCTTGGACTCCCGGCAGGAAATGGCAGTAAAAGCTGGATAAAAAGAATCAAGTGGCTTGCTAACACACGGAGCACACTGAAATGAGGGAAATCAGGGCTGGGGAGCTGGGTTTACTGCAAGATGCTACAGTTGAGGTTAGAACTGTCTCCCACCCACTTGTATTTTGAATGTATGTTCCTCAGCTGGTCGCCCTATTTGGGGACGTTCTGGAAACTTTAGGAAATGGAGCCCGGCTGACAGAAATAGATCCGTAGGGATGGGCCCCTGGCTCTTGCCACACTCTGCCTCCTGTTACTTGGTGATGTGGACAGTGTCTACCAAACAAGCCCACGACACCATGATCTTCCTGCTCTGCCATGCCTGCCACACAATGGACTGAAACCTTGTGAAACTGTGAGTTGAAATAATTCGTCCTCCGTAAGCTGTTGGGGTCCGATGTTTTTGTCACCACCATGAGAAACGTAACTGAAATACAAAGGCAATGTGAACCAGGACTGCAAACAGGTGTCTTTAAAAACAAGAATTTATTGCTTCCCTGCTGGGTTCAGAGAATTCGAAATCAAGATGTTGTTCCAGCTGTCCCTTCCAAGAGCTGTGATGGAAGTATGCATTCCAGGCGCCCCTCCCCCACCCCTCGTGTGCATCACTACACCACCTTCCCTCTGCATACATGTGTCCAAACAGCCCCTCTGTATACAGACATGCAGGATGAGCCCACCCCCCACAACTTCGTTTTAATTTGGTTACTGCTTCAAGTTACCAATCTCCAAAAAACGTCACATCCTGAAGTTTTGTTAATTAGGAATCCAGTATAATTTTTTTGGGGGGGAGGGGAGACATTTCAACCCCAAACACCCCCAAACCAAACTGTCTTAATAATAAAACTGACAAGGACCCTGGGGTTGTACATAACACCTGTGTGTCATAACCTCATTTATGGGGGCTCCATTCGGCACAGTTCTGACCGCCCTGTTTTCACAAGAGAACAAGGCTCTAGGCTGTTTTCAAGTTTTCCATTCCAGTCACTTATTTATTGTTCCTGCAAACTCATCTTCCTAGGAGGACAAATGGCTTCATTTGTGCCCCTAATTGAGAATCAACACAGTGCTTTGTGTTGGCTGGGCTCATTAGAGCGAGGCCCAGGCGGGCTCATTTTCACAGAGCTGGTGAACGAACCCAACCTCTTATGAAAATCAGAGTTTGCAACTTGAAGTGAACAAACACAGTTTTCTCCAAACATTCTAATAAATTTAGTCTCTGTAACAGATATTCATGGTCTCCAATGTGAAAGTCTGCGGTCCTTGGAACTATTAAAATAAACCTTTCAATATTTTAGGAAAGCGCCTCGCCCCTTAGGAAAGATACTCGGACAGAAAATCAACTTTATGATGACAAGATACAGAATAAATACAGATTTAACTTGAATTTCATGGTAACTGGTATGTAAATATTTGGAGCACTTCTCTCGTCTGTCTAAATAAAGGCTGATAGCTAATCCTGAGGTTTGAATTTGCAGATTGCTCATGCCCTCTCAAGGTACCTGCTGCTCAGGCTTCAGGCCTCCAGCTCCGCCTTTTAATCAAGTCTGACTTAAATGTTCAGAGTTTATAAGTTTTTTTTTCATACTGGGATTCAAACTCAAGGCTCTGCTCAGACTAGACAAGTGCTCTACCCATGAGCTATGTCCCCAGCCCTTGGTATCTGTGAGTTTTAATTCTACATAGCTACTGGGAAACACTGAGCATCTTTGTAAGAAGGGATCATGGGGTACCTCCGGAAAGATAAAGGCTCTATCACACATTGGCACCATGACCTTGAATGAGTGACTTGTAGAAATTCCTTTCAGCCTCAGTGTCTTTATTTGTAAAACAGACACAACACTGAGACCCATTTCCTTAGAGTTCTGTGAGAATTAAGTGAGATAATGTATGGGTGGTAGATGCTATGATGTGCCCCCACTTCAGAACCAAAATCCCTCCTTCCCCAGAGACTGGCCTCTGCCAGGAGGCTACCAGCTACAGAAAACAGCCATGTTCAAGTCACACCTCCTTCCCAGGGAGCCTGTGACAATACTGATCAGTGAAGGGATGTGAGGGCCTGTCCCAACTCAGTGTCTTAGTTGAGACTACATGAGCCACAGTTAAGCCACTGCCTCTGCCCAGCTCTGGTACCTGCTCATTGCTTCCCCAGGTGTGGATCCCAGGCTTTCTCCCCTCCTCAGGAACACCCATCACCTCCGTCGTAGACACTACAAGAACAACACATGCTAACAGGAGAAGAGAGAGAGAAAAGTGCAGGGTGCATAACCATCACTGACTTTAAATGTTCCTGCTGCACTGAAAGGGAAAAGAGACAGAGAATGGCCTCTGTGTCCTGGGAGCAAGCCGGTGTCTGGATCCAAATTTGTCTTAGAGATGGACGCTTCTGGGAAGGTCGTAGAGCAGTGGTTCTCAACCTGTGAGTCAAGACTCCTTTGTGTGTTGAACGTCCCCTTCCACGGAGTTCACCTAAGACCATCCTGCATATCGGATATTTACATTACAATTCACAACAGTTGCAAAATTACAGTTATGAAGTAAGAATGAAAATAATTTTACCTTTGGGGGTCACCACGACATGAGGAACTGTATTTAAGGGTCCCAGAGTTAGGAAGGTTGAGAACTCACTAGTGGAGAAAGCATAAGCAGAGTGTGTGCTGCCTAGCCATGAGAGCCCTGCCCAGCCCCCTGAGGGTGGCTCTGTTCCTCTCTGTCCTGAAACCATCCAGCAGAGACTGGTAAAACGGTAAGAAATATGTGACTTCTGCCTCACATTCTCTCTCTCACGTTTTCATATTGGTTTTATGTAGTGTGTGTGTGTGTGTGTGTGTGTGTGTGTGTGTGTGTGTGTCTGTGTGTGTACATGCGCATGTGCAACCATGTACTCCTCCTACAAGCATGCAGAGGTCAGAGGACAACTTGCAGGAGTCAGTTCTCTCTTTCTACCATGGGAGTTCCAGGAATCAGAGTTCCCCGGGACCAAACTCAAGTCATGAGATTTGGCAGCAGGCACCTTGACCCGCTGAGTCATCTTGCTGGCCCCCTGAAGTTTTGTCGTTTAATGTGGACTCTCCAGATGACTTCTGCTCCTACAGTTCAGTGTTGCCTTAAAGCAAGAACAGCTCTGGTAACTGGAGAAGCAAGATTTAGAGCAGATGTCAGGAACAGCTCCTAGCCACAGGGGCCTGGGGCAGGATGTGAGTCTTCCACTAAAACTTTCAAACGCACAGTTTTTAAAAAGTTATTCTGTATTATTATGTTTAGGAATGAATAAATGTGTAAAAAACAACAAGGGATAGAGAGAGATCCACCCCTGCACTGATATGCAGACACAAATAAGCAGAATGTTCAAGAAAATCTTAGGTGATTTGTTTGGGCTGGAGTTTGTAGGAGATAAGAACTGTCTTGAGAGGAAGTCATGGAATTATGGAGGGTTCTGCCCCAGAATTCCACACCAAAGAGTTTAAATTTTACTCCGAAGATGATGGTGTGTCCACAGGCTCTCTGAAACAGAATGTGTCACTTGGGTGTTGGTAGGGGAGATGAAGTGACACCCTCATCTTGTGACAAGGATGCCTTTCTTGATTGGGCTGCTCCACGAGAAGACAAAGACCCACGTCTTCTCTTCTACAGGAAAGCCAGAAGACAAACACGGGTTTGGAAAAGCCAGGAAGCTCCCAGTTGGAGGAAGGCAAGAAGCTGAAGCTGCCTCCCCAAGCAGCTGTGATGCGCAAGCCTTGGATTCGGTTTGATTATTTAAATAGAATGTGCTTCTCTCTGTCTGTCCTTGTTTTATATCAACATCTGAGGTGGCCGCAACAGTATCCAAATTATCCAGGGACTTGCTCTGCAAACAGCAGACGTTCAGCCACAAGCCACAGCTGGAAAGCCCATTTTACTATGGAGTTCTCAGCTGTAAAGTGATCCAGATGTTCTCAGATGATTTGGGTGGGAAGGGGTGCTGAAAAGATGCCAGAGTTTTACAAAGACCTGCCAAGTCTTGGAGTGGGTTTCTTAGGAACCACTCCAGAAGAGATGCTGGGAAGTGTCCTGGACAAGAAACTTGTGAGAAAATGGGGAAGACAAAGCTAGGCAGAGGGAGGAGCTGACCCTCAATGTAGCAGCTCCTGAGGTCTCAGCCAGTCCTACAGGAGCTGGGGAGGTCCCAAACGTAGAGACGGAGGCTCTTCTTACCACCTCTGTCAGCCATCACTCACCACAGGCTCATCTAGGATCTACAAGTGTCTACTAGTGGATGGCAATGTTCACCAAGTGATCCTTTCAGCTACTGAGAAATGGGTACATGCCTGGAGAGGGGATCTGGCAGAGACTCCTGTCATAGCTAGCTTCAGTTGTCAACTTGACACAAGCCAAGAGTCACCTGGAAAGAGGGAACCTTAACTGAAGGGTTTCCTCTATCAGATTGGTCAGTTGTCACGTCTGTGGGGACATTTCTGAATGGCTAACTGATGTGAGAGGGCCCAGGCCACTATAGACAGTGCCATCCCTGGGCTCATGGTCCTTGGTTGTAAAAGAAGCTACCTTAGTGTTTTAGCTTGGGTTTTTATTGCTGTTAAGAGACACTGTGACCATGGCAACTCTTATAAATGAAAACATTTAATTGGGGGACTCACTTACAGTTTCAGAGGTTCAATCCATTATCATCATGGCGGGAAGCATGTCAGCATGCAGGCAAATGGTGCTGGAGCTGAGAGTGCTACATCTTGCAGGCAACAGGAAGTTGACTGACTGTCACACTGAGTGAAGCTTGAGAAAAAAACCTCAAAGCCCACCCCCACAGTGACCCACTTCCTCCAACAAGGCCACACCTCCTAACAATGCCACTCCCTTTGTGGGCCATTTTCTTTCAGGCCACCACACCAAGTGAGCCATGTGGAGCAAGCCTGTAAGTGACATTCCTCCATGGTCTCTGCTTCAAGCCCTGCCTCCAGGTTCCTGTCTTGAGTTCCTGCCTTGCCTTCCCTTGATGATGGACTCTAATCTATAAGCCAAGTTAACCCATTCTCTCCCCCAAGCCATTTTTATCACAACAAAGAGGCAAACTAGAGCACCTACCATGGGAATCCAAGTCAGCCTCCTCCCAACCCAGGGATTCTCAAAGCGTTCAGACTGTGTGGCCAGTGCTGGGTTCTAGGACAGATCCAGGCAGCAAAGAACACTCCACATCTAGCATGACTCCAGGACTGGGGTGGTAAAGGAATGAAGGAAAGACAAACATGGAGACAGAAAACCTGAGGCTGAGTGGTCTGAGCTCTCAACTGGAGAAACCGCAGCACCTTGGAAGCACAATGTATTCTATATAAAGTTAAACAGGGAGGCAGGGTTATTGCGTACAGCTGAATAAGGAGACAGGGTTATTAACGCAGAGAAAGAAAGAAGGCAGGGTTGTTAATGCCGATAAACAAAGGGGGCAGGGCTATTACATGCAGATAAACAAAGGGAGTGGGGTTATTACACACAGATAAACAAGGAGGCAGGGTTTATGATGTACAGCTGGATCACAGGGAAGGGTTTAGCTAATCTTAGTAGGAACAGTCTCTGTAGGGGAGCAGTCTTCAGACCATAAATATCCAAGGAGAGAAAGCTATGGTGGACATTTTCTACACACTCTCAATATCCACGAAGGCTCTGCCATTTCCCTCTGAGCCTCACCCCTGGGGAGAAGGCATTGCCATTTTCTCCATGGGCCCGAGGCTCTGAAGTCCTTGACAGAATGTCTTTGTCTTGTGTCAACAGGGCACATTCACCTAGACTTCACTCAGTCAGACTTTCTCCACTTCTTACAAGATACCTACTTGCCTTCACTAAGTTTGGCCTCTGACATCTTCTGGGTCAGGAAAAGACTTCAAAAGTGAGGAGCTGGCTTGTTAGACAATGGTGCCCAGAGCCTGGGAGCAGCCACAGAGCCTAGCTAAAAGTTCAAGACTCCCTATGGCTAACCATGCTGTGAAGAAGCCAGCTGAAGTAACCCATGTGGACATGTGGTTTTAGCCAGTGTAACACCACACACATTGTCAAAGGCTTCCCTAAAAGCTTTCTCCCAGGCAAGCTTGAACTAGCTGCTGTGTAGGTTTGCATAAGTCAGCACAGACTAGGTCACGCCCTCAGACGCTCAAAGGAATCAGGTGACCATCACAAAAAGTGAGAAAGCATATGCCCCCTCCTGGAGAGGGCACTTGAGACTCAGCCCCAACTAGTAACAGGAAAATGGGAACGAGGTCCTAGTGAGGCCAGTGCTGTCCAGTAAACTAAGACTCTAGGTTAAATGTATTGGTCTTTGTGGTGGTTTGAAAGAAAATGGCTCCCAAAGGGAGTGGCACTATTAGGAGGTGTGGCCTTGTTGGAGCAGGTGTGGTCTTGGAGTGTGTCACTTTGGAGGCGGACTTTGAGGTCTTATATATGATCAAGCCACCCCAGTGCCTCAGATCACTTCCTGTTGCCTCTGGATCAAGATGAAGGACTCTCAGCTACTTCTCCAGCACCATGTCTACCTGTACACTGCCATGTCCCACCATGATGGTAATGGACTGAACCTCTGAACTGTAAGTCACACAATTAAATGTTTTCCTTGATAAGAGTTGCCATGGTGTCTCATCACAGCAATAGAAATGCTAACTAAGACAATCTTGAAAAGTTGAAAAATCAATTCAAATAACTTAAACACTTCATAAGCCACATAAAACTAATCAGTGTGTGTATGCTTTTTGTTCTTGGGAAATTCATGCATGACTTCAGGTGTCAAGCATGCCATACCAAGCATATGGAATAATATATAGTGTGCGTTGTCCAATATGGATGGACTGTCCAGCATTTGATAGTCCTGAGATGGGCAGTATAAATTATAATGGATTAGCCAGTGTGGGTAGTCATAAAATGGACAATGTGGATCCAGTGTTCTCTAGGGGGGGAGGGTGCCCTTTAGTGGATATCTGTTCAACTTTAGAGATATATTTTATTATCACAACTTGGGGGGTTCATTAGCATCCAGTGGTTAGAGGTCAAGTTGCTGAGTACCACACAATGCACAACATAGCCACCCCTGCCCCAACAAAGGACTACCTGTCTTAAAAAATCAGTGGTGTCACCCTTGAGAAACCCTAGTGTAGATCATCTTGGATGGAAGTATAGCCAGACCCAGGCTGGAAAATGTCAAACATCCTGAACAGGGCAACAAAGGCAGTCTGGGTCCACAAACAGGGTAGACAAGTGGTTCTCAACCTTCCTAACACTGTGACCCTTTAATACAATTCTTCATGTTGTGGTGACCCCCAACCATAAAATTATTTTATTGCTACTCCATAACTGTAACTTTGCTACTGTTATGAATCATAATGTAAATATCAGATATGCAGGATATCTGATAAGCAACCCCCAAGGGGGTCATGACACACAGGTTGAGAATCACTATTGTCTAAGAGTAAAGATGGAACAGAGCCAGGTAGCATGGCACATAGCTGTGATCCCAGTAAACCAAGAGGCAGAAGTAGGAAGATCATGAGTTTTAGGCCATCCTGGGCTACACGCAAAGGTAAAAATGTCCAGCAGACAGTGTGGCTGTATCTTCCTTCTCATTGCATCCTCTGTGCCTCATACAGATATGATGACAATAAATACCTGAGTGACTCAATCAATCAACCAATGTAATGATGCTGTGGGAGCCTCTGGATTCTTCACTAGCCCCAGAAGTAAGGGGAGTCTTTGCCTCTTTCTTCTGAATACATACTAATTCAAAGCTCCTACCTTCTCACAAAAAACAAATCAATTAATTAAATGAAGGACGACTGAAGAGGAAGTCATCTCGCAGAGGGAAACTTTCTTATTGGCTGCTGCCCTCCTTCCAATTCTTCAGCAGGATTATGTTGCTCAGAGACCAGAAGCACGAAGCCTGGGATCCATCTTCCTCAAACAGTGTGCTTCCCTCCTGTGCAGAGGGAAGAAATGGTGGCAGAGACTGGCATCTCCAGCACAGAGCAGTAAGTCCTTGGGGGCCACAGGAAGAGCAGGGCATGGTGAGGGCCTCAGTGAAGAACGCACAAATGCCACCTGTGGGGGGGACTCCAGCCCTGAACCCAGAGCCAATGGTCCAGGCTACATAGTGTTGAGTAAATATGTGCACCCTCCCAGGCTCATCCTGGTCTCCAGAGGGGGTGCTACTCTAGCCCAGTGGACGCCTTCAGAGGACCTGGTAGGAGGTTCAGGAACACAGAGAGGAAGTTAGAGTAAAGCACAGGAAAGCAGAGCCAGCAACTCCTGTGTGTGCTTGGGGCAGTGTCTGGCTCTGGGGGCTACAGCTTCCCCCTAAAAGGAGTGGGAAATGTACTATCCTCAAGCTGAGCTCTCTCCTCTGTGGAATGTGTGCTAAGTGAGGTGGGCATTGGAAGGTCCAAGGGGGGGCGCTTATACAAGAGCAGCCTGTCTGAGTGGACATGGGCTCCCGTGGACTTGGTAGGGGCCTGGCTGACCCCTATACCTATTCACAAATGCCACAAAGAGTTCTCTCACATTCCATTCCTGCAGCCTGGCACTGCTCTGCCCTACCCCAAGGTGAGCAAATCAACAAGAAGGCCTGTTGTGGGATATTTGTACACTGTGAAGATGTATTGCTGTGATTAGTGTAATAAAAAGCTGAGTGGCCAATATCTAGGCAGAAGAGATAGGTGGAACTTCTGGGCAGAGAGAGAGAGAATGCTGGGAAGAAGCCAGACGTTGAGGAAGCAGGATGGGCAGAACAGAGTAAAAGTAACTGAGCCATGTAAAAGAATGTAGACTAAAAGATATGGGTTAATTTAAGTTTTAAGAACTAGCTAGAAACAAGCCTAAGCTAAGGCCGAGCTGTCGTAATTAATAATAAGCTTCCGTGTCATTTTTTGTGAGCTGACAGCCCAAAGAAAAAAATCCGTCTACAAAGGCCATTTTATATTGTAACTCCAGGAGGGCTGGAGGCAACATATTGGTGAGAAGCAGCTTCACGTGGTAAGGGCTATGACTGATTCTCACTTACTGCATCCTGCATCCTGAAGATAGAGTGTGAAGGGTTTCTAACTACATACATACATACATACACACACACACACACACACACACACACACACACACACACACACATCCACCTTCACAATCAGTCCCCAGAGGGAGACCAAAGTGAGGTCTCAAGGAAGGTGGAGAGGTTGGAGAGGTGGTTCAGTCAGTAAAGGGCTTGCCATCTAAGCTTAAGGACCTGAGTTCAATCCCCAATACACACGTAAAAAGCCATCTATAGTGGCATACGACTGTGATACAGTGCTGGCAGCACAGAGGCAGGAAGGGAGGCTCATGGGATTCACTGACCAGCCAGCCTAACCTAATCGGCAAGCCCTAGGTCCCAGTGAGAGACCTTATCTCAAAAAAGGTGGATAGCATCTGAGGAATGACACCTTAGGTTGACCTGTTGCCTACACACACACACACACACACACACACACACACACACACACACACACA
>CABHPQ010138803.1:0-40602 GCA_902168405.1 Peromyscus aztecus | reverse complement strand
TCAGTCCTACCTGCATCTGCCTCTGCATCCTCCATCAGGCCTACCTGCATCTGCCTCTGCATCCTCCATTAGTCCTACCTGCATCTGCCTCAGCATCCTCCCTCAGTCCTACCTGCATCTGCCTCTGCATCCTCCCTCAGGCCTACCTGCATCTGCCTCTGCATCCTCCCTCATCAGTCCTACCTGCAGTTCCAGAAGGTTGCTGCTTGCTGAGCATGCTTACCTGTGTCTCCACCCCATCACTGCTGCAAAGCAGCCCGCTTTGTCCTCCCTCATCTCATCCACCTGTCCTCCCAAAGGTCTTCCTGTGAAATCTTCCCATGAAGATCACTATGCGTAATAACTGGCTTTCACCCAAATCCCACCCCCCCCCCCCCCCTCCATAAATACAAAGTCCTAATGATATGTCTGTCATATGCTGACTTTGATTCCTTCTAATCCATCCCCAGGAGTGCTGTGGTTGGATCATATGGTAAACTCTATTCTTGCTTTTCTGAGAAATTTCCATATTTATTTCTGTAGTGGCTTTGCTGATTTATTTTAAACCCATTATTTTGTATAATAATGCATGCTAATAAAAAAGGAAGAAAATAAGAATTGAAGAAGGATTCTAATCCTGAGAATCAGTTTCCTCTTCACTAGCTCTTAACCCTGGGCAGTTAACAGAATTTATTAAACCTCAACATCTGACCTCTGTAGTAAAGATGTCACCAGGGTATCATTTGTATCCCTTGTCCATGGGAGTTGACTGTGTAACCTCAGCAGTAATTAGCTCACAGCAGTGTCTACAAAAGAAAATCCAGTTACACCATGTATTTTACAAGTTTACATTTTATTGAGCACCTATGCACTTGACTATTTGTACATAAATACACATATACGGATTTGCACTTTTTTTTAATCAAATTTTCCCCAATGTAAGACCCATTTCCAGAAAATCCAAGTCTCCATCTCTGGATTCTGCTACTTTGGTATCTTCAGGCATTTTGATGTTTTTGCCTTGACTATGGTTAAAGGTTCTTTCTTGTCTGTGAGTCTACACGCATGCTTGCAGCCCCAAGCTTTTCTCCCATTTTCACAATGTGAAGAAGTCTTTGGTTTCTTTGTAAGTGGTGGGTGTGTTACATTTCCATATCCAAGACACTCACCACACCCTTGCTATGGTGTCATACAGAGGTATGATCTAAAACTATGAAGTGTGTGCATGGGGCAGCACATAGTTAATGCTAACATCTCAGGATATCATTGCTCTAGTTCATCTTGGTTTTGTCTCTCTTAGACAATTGCAAACACATAAAAAAAAAGCTTCTATTGCAAGTATCTTTCAATTAACAGCAGAATTAAGTCTATTTTCCCTGTTGACTCCATATCACAATGACTGAGCAGCTTGAAAAATAGAGTGAGGTTCACAGTTCAGATCAAGTAACTCAAAATGCTCTGGAGAGGTATAAATGTTTTCTGGGTAACTGCAGTGTCTACCCTGACTCACTATTCAGCAGAATAACTTGTATTCACCAATAATAACTTTGAAACCAATAATAAATTTGAAACCAATAATAACTTTGAACACAGATCACACTGGTACAATCCAGAAGAAATTCTGCTGAATGCTGCATTCACACTATCTTATTGCAGTCATTTTCAGATCTCTAGGAGGTTCTGATCTGCACCCCAGTTGGGGAGCTCCTGATTTGTCGGTCTCAGAATTATTCATGAAGAAGGTAATGGTGGACAGATTGTGCAGATCCACATTGTGCAGATGAGAAAACTGTGGTCAAAAGAGGTTCCCTGAGTAGTGGCTCATCTCCCAGTCAGCAACTCAGGGTAGAGATGAGGGTCAAACTCCTTGAACCCTAACATTATCCATAATAGTCTTCTATCTTCATTGAGATCACAAGAACAGCAGCAGCTAAGGTGAGCTCTGTAATCCTTCCCCGTATGAGCATGAGAGTGGGATGAGATGTCTGCTGGGAGAAATTTTCTTAGGACATTCAGTGTGGGTTTAGGTTTTATTTTTTTCTACTATTGCGAACAACTTCTTTTTCACAAGCCCTCCATACAGTCTCACAACATGTCTACCACCCAGAGATTTTAATATCTACTTGTAGAAGTTCACAGTATGAATAAGATTCTGACGTTCTGATATGAAGGCAGGCTGTTATATCAGTCCCCATTAATACATAAGATAACCTCCCAAACACTAGAGAGACTGAGCAAGAGGACTGCTGTAAGTCTAAGGCCTGTCTGGGTTACATGGTGAATTCTAGACCAGCCTGGACTGGACTAAGGAGTAAGAGGGTGTGTGTGTGTGTGTGTGTGTGTGTGTGTGTGTGTGTGTGTGTGTGTCCCATTGTAATTACATTAAAATATTTAGGAGTAGCCTAATTTTATTTTAACTGATTTTATATAAGGTAGAATAATGTATCTTTTTTTACTCTATGAGGCTTTTCAGCTCTTGTTTTAGCTGTGTGTATTAAAATATTTACTTAATGGGTTCGATTTAAACCCATAAATGATTTTAATGTAAGATAACATTGAAGGCAATCTCAGCCAACATTACTTTGATGTAAAATAGAAACAAGTACAAGTAAATGTGGGTAGAAATAAATATAATCCCTCAGAAGTAAAGAAAACACTGGCAGTGTTGGCGGTGTTACCAGTCCATGAGTTCTTTTTATTTGTTTGTTTTTTGTTTTTTATATATCAAAAGCATGCCTTTTCCCCTTGCTGATTTATGAAGCTGTGCAGTTGGATCAAACTCTCTTGTCAGCTTCTCTTTTCCCCTCCAATGCTGTAGCACCCGGCTTTCACCTTACCACCTCCCCCTGACCACCCACCACCCTATCCCACTCACTCCATGAAAACACAGGCTTCCAACATCTAGGAGTTCTCAGACATCAGACTGCTGTAGCAGCAATACCCAGCAAGCCTGTCGATACACACAGCTTGATACAGCACCAGAACTTCAGATTTAGGAGGATGGGCCAAGCCCCCATCTTTGCATCTCCAACAAGATCCCAGGTCCTACTGATGACCCAAGAATAACTTGTCAGAAGCTACTGATTTGTACAACAACAGAAGCCTGCTGAGCTGAGTGTGTGAGCATCTGATGGTTTGTAAATCCCAGGTGCATGGGAGTGACCCACAAACATCTTCCATAAAGAAGGATTTTTGAAGACAGCCCAGTCCTTCCTATCGCTGTGAACTGAACCAACTGCAGGTATTCTCTGTTGAGCTAACTGAGGAAGAAAAAAGTGTATATATACTGAATGCGCTAATCTTTGCTTTGTTGCATTCCCCCAAACAATGCAGCTTCACAAGGACTTACATAACGTATGCATGGCATTCAGTATTATAAATAATGCAAAGATGATTAAAATATGTAGGATGTTTTGTGTAAATAGTACATAATTTTATGTAAGGGACATGAGTATCTACAAATTTTGGTCCCTGAGAATCCCAAAATTAATTCTGCACGCATACCAAAGGATGTCTATATTAATTAGCATGAATGCAATCAGTGGTTTTTGAGCCTTCATAGACTCTGGGTAAAAGGTCCCCTTCCCAAACCCACATAATTAAATTCAAGTGTTGTGAGTATTGCAGCAGCAATACCTGTGACTACCTGAAGGTGGCAGAATGTCCTAGCATAAATGTCATCTTCTCCATGGATCCCACTTGTAGAACAATGGACTTCCTGCGGTGGGAGTTCTGGAAATCACTGTGTGTTAACAAACAATAGTGGGCAACATTTTAAAGTACAAGAGGTAGGATGTTCAAGAAGAGGAACATTGCCAGCAACTTCTGTCATTTACTCAATAGACCTTGAGAAAGCTTCATTTAAAATAACGTTTATTATTAACAGAAATTAAATGCCACATGCCAGACTATGTGTTCGTGCCTTTAGCTGGGTTCTGCCTATGAATGTTCACAGCAAGCCTGAAATGTTAATGTTAGTTCTCATTCCTGCTAAGTAGAAATCGAAGGAACACACACACACACACACACACACACACACACACACACACACGCTTCAAGTTCCATTTCAGCTTTGATTTCATAATATTCTAAGTATGACCATATACAATTGTCCCCTTTCACCCCCTACCTCCTCTCTCTCTCTCTCCCTTCCTCTTCCTCCCTCGTCTTTCTCCCTCCTCCTCCTTCTCCCTCTCTGCCCCCCCCCCCAATGCTGCTTTCTATAATTTTCAGTTGGTTGCTGGTATGATTCACATTCCCCCTTCACAGGAATACAAGTAGAATTAGAAGCGATCGTGTTAAAAGAGGCAAATCCTCTAAGAAACACATGCCTTGTCATGAGTTATACCGTGGCCATCAGAAGGATGGGTTAGTAGTTACCTGATCCTTGGCACCTGTGCTCGTGGGCCTGTGAGACGAAAGGCCCTTTGCAAATGTAATTACGATTCAAGATGAGACCATCCTGCATTGTCCCATCAGTGCCTGAGTCCAATGGCAGACATCTTTATAAGACACACACACAAGAGGGACAAACAGAAGCACAGAGGGACATTTCGAGACAGAGAGAGATGAGAGTTATGCAGGAAGAAGTCAATGGATTCCCTGGAGCCTTCAAACCTGAAAGAGGTGGGATGGGGTTCTTTGCTGGGACCTTTGAAGAGAGGGAGCTCCCCCCAGGTGACTTTGATCTTCTGACACAAAATATTCAGCGAGCAAATTGTTGTTGTTGTAAGACTCGGGAGTTGAGTGTAATCTGTAATAATGGCCTTAGGAAATGAATCCATTTTGTGATAAAAATGAAAGCTAAGGTTTAATGAGGCCTTAGTAAGTGTGTGCCATGTCCTACACACATAATCTCAGTCCTCATGGCCAGTGTGCTTCCTGAGTCCTGTTAGTATCTCCATGTTTCATTACATTTTACTTATTCAGTGTGTTTGTGTGTATGTGCACATGTGCATGTATGTCACAGCACAAGTGGAAATCAGAGGACAGTTTACAAGAGCCGGTTCTCGCCTTCCACAGTGACAGTCCTGGGACTCGAACTCAGATCACCAGGAGTAGCCAGGATTAGTGGTGAGCACTTTCAATCTCACCTATTGTCTCATTTCTTCAGCCTAGGAACTCTATTTTTTAAGCTAAAACACTAAAGTCTAGAGAGTCACACAACTACCACAGGGTGTTTCTGAAACTCAGTTTACAGGTCCTTGACTCCAGACTTGGATCTGTCCACTTCCTTTGAAGACCTCTTGAAATATTACTGGAAAGTAAAGGGCATTCCGGGGCTATCACGTGCCTGCGGGCACCCCTCTTTAGTGAAGGAGGAATTAACACATTCAGATGGAATTTTGTTCTTAGAACTGTTGCTCTCATGCAAGAATCCTAAGATGACAGTATCAATAGGGCTGAGGACATGACATGATAGAGTGCTTCTCTGGCATGTGTGAAATCCTGGGTCCAGTCCCTGAGACCACAGAAAACATAAAAGATAATATAGGAAACAAAACCAAAAACACTATCTCATTATTTTAAAAGAGCATATTCAACATCATAATTGTATTTTTTTAAAATAATGAGATAGTGTTTTTCTGTAAGAAGTTTTCTTCTAGATTCTTCTTTGAAATCCATATTCTTCAATGTGTAGTAGTTTGTCCTATACAAAGATTCAATTGAGTTCTTGTTTCAAACCCCAAACCTACTGAATAAGTATTTCTGCATTTAGACCTGGCTAGATCCCAGACATATGAATACAGAGACAAAAACTTGGAGGCTAGTGTCTCCCTGTTGCCCACAGCCATGGTGCCACCAAAGGAGAACCTCACTGTAGAGATGGAAAGGTTTCAGAGTCACTTGATTTTCTGCTGGTGTTAGCATCAACACTTGATAATTTTCTAACTTTGGGAATTTAAACTCTCTGAATGCCACTGCATAGACCAGTGTGTCTTGTTCATGCTAGGAGAAGAGGTATGGGAATGAAGTGTTATTTAATCACACAAAGGACAAGCCAGAACTGCTTACAATTTCTCTTGAATATGAAGTAATATTGAAATATCCCTGCCTCTTCATTTATTGTGTGTGTGTGTGTGTTCGTGTGTGTGTGTGTGTGTGTGTGTGTGTGTGTGTGTGTACCTGTGTGAAGATTTGTGTGCATATGGAGGTCAGAGGTGAATCTCAGGGGTGTTGGACCTTCCTTTTTGAGACAGGGTCTCTCACCGGGACACAGGACTCCGCAATTTTGCTAGACTGGTTGCCTACCGAGACACAGGGTTTCTCCTGTATAACTTCCCATACCCTGACTTTTCATGGGCTCTGAGATTTGAACTTAGGTCCTTGTGCTTGCTCAGCAAGCACTTTGCTAACTGAGCAGTCTCCCCAGTGCCTGCCCTTCAGTGTTGTATTAAGCCTTGCTTTTGAGGATGGAGCACCTTATGAAGCAACTTTCTTCACCCCCATGTGATTGTCCTTCGGTGACAGGAACAAACAAACCTGGGGAAAATGGCTTGTCTATGTCACCCTCTTCTTACTAACTTCCAAGTGCCTGATTCCTTTCTGAAGAATCCAGAGCAAAATCACCGACATATGGGGCATCGTTTTCCTCCTAACTCCCTCTGAGTTCCTCTTTCTTCCCTTTTGCCAATGAAGTGTAGTTCAATTCATGGCAGTTAAACCCATTAATTATGGCATTTCAATCTACTGTTCTGGAGGGGGTTTTAAATTACAGCCTATATGCAGCAACTATCACGTCATAAACAGTAACAGGAAATAATCCCTTTAAGCTGATCTTGCTACTGTCATTAAAGCTAGGGTTGTTTTGTAATTACATAGAATCTATGTATAAGGAATCTGGACTGTAGTAGAAGTGTTCTAAAAGCTATTAGATTCTCACAACATGGCCACATAGCCACACTTTGAAGGCTGAAGTCATTCCTCTGATCTTGCAATCCTGTGTATGAGGCTAACATTAGACACTGGCTAAAGGAATTCTGATAGCCCTTAAAACAACTTGTGACATGAGTTTCTGTGCACTTGAAAGTTTATTTTCTGTGTAACATAATTCCTCTAGAAAAGAAGCCTTGACGTTATAATAATTATCTGACCACCAGTCTCTTGAAATACTAAGTTATTCTTAACTCTGCTAGGCATTTGCACTTGGCTAAATGACTAACAACAACCTGAAAACTGATTTGAGTGACCTAGTCAGCCTCTGACCTAATTGTTCACAGCTCAAGATGCTACAAGGGGAAGAAGACGCAAAATTTCTGTGCATCAGCACCGCCAGCTTCTCAATGGGGCTCGTTTGGCCACATTTAAAAATATCATAATAGTCATTCATTTTGGCACACCACAGAGCTCTTCCTGCAGTCCTGTTCTTACATGTCATTGGCTGTCTCCACAGGATGAAGTCAACTGCTACCTAATGAATTCTCAGACTCCTCCACACTTGAACTCAAGGTGGGAGGGCTGATAATGGCTCCTCGGGCACTCATTGGCATCATGACACAAGCTAACAAGAATTGCAGGGCACCAGTTAGCAGAGATCCTTGGGTTGGGCCTTGTTTCTAAGCTATAGAATGTGACCCTTCAGATCACAGAGAAACCTAGAAGATAATGGAGACCTAACGTATGCATAGACCCTCTTCCTGTGTCTTTGTTGTATTTTTATCCTCTGATAGTCTCCACTTATGAAGTCATGAGTAGTCAGATAACTGCTTTGAAAAAGAAAGATCCATGGGAAAGAATAAAAGGTGGAAAGTTGAAAAGTATCAAAATAAGCTTCCGGTTAGCAAAAAACAAAATACAGAGCAGTTTTGTTTGTGATGCTGTATCATTTGTTGGTGAATGAGAGAGGTCATTTCCATCTACCCTGATCCCTGAGGAGCTATCTCTTCCTGTTATCATTTCTAGGGCCCACTGGTATTTTCAATATTGTCTACCATTTACTTGAAAAACTCAGCTGGTTCTTCTCCAATGTGATGTGCCTCAGGTATCATAATTGCTACTTGGGAGATGAATGACTTCTGGCAACATCTTCTGTTGATCTTTACAAAATAACCTAGAATGTCATATCTTTCAATCCCACTTCTAGAAGGAAATAGTAAGTACCTTCTTGTCACTGTATTGAAAGGAAATGACAATGTTCATGGGTATGTGTATGACACAGTATAAAGGATAAAATACTGTTTAATGTAATCTACTCTCTTTGGGGCACTGAGTTGATCTAAGGTTGATTTAAAAATAAAAGTTAAGGTCGAGCTACCATACCATCTGTTTGCAATACTGCTTTATGTTCTTACCCATAAATTTCCCCTATACAATTTTTCTTCCCAAACAGAGAAAAAGATGAGGACAAGGAAGAATGTCTGCAGCCTGATTCTGCTCCAAGAATGATAAACACATTGTCTTCTGCTGGGGTCTCTTTGTCATTAAAGTCTTTATCTGATGTCAGTCACTGAGTAATTGAGTGACTGGTAGAAAGTCTCTCTGTTCCATTTAAAGCAAGTTCCCAGCTACTCTTTCACTTAAAACTTTTAGACATAGTAATTTAAGTTTTGGAAGCCTAGCAAAAAAAAAGGGGGGGGGGGGACATTGTTAAAGACATTGGTGTGGACCATCAGTTCAAAAGGGGCTTGATCATAAAGGGCTTCAGTTTTCGCTCCTTCACTCTGATCATAAATTTTGTGTCTAAGTTGGTGGGTTTGTCTCCTTCTTTTCAATGACCTCTTCTCTTTGATAAGTCCATACAGGCCATCCTTTGACAGAATGGTTTGTTGGCCATTTGTGCAAGAGCTGAAAACACTGTGGTGAATACAAGCTACTAATCTTTTAGATCTGAGGCTCGGCTCTGACTGTGGTTTCAGATCACCACTGTGATCTACAGATATTAGGGTCTGCTGTCTGTCGAACTAGCTGTTCTCTTGTGAGATTGAGCAAAGATATCAGGAAACAGTACATCTGAGAATGGGCTTTTGACACCTACCAAGCAACCTTGTCATCTTTACTCCTAAAAGTCTCTGCTTAAGGGAGGTGTAGTCAAGCCATCTCAGCAGAAGTGGCATCCTGTGTATTTGGAGAATTGATATCATTTCAAAACAGAGTTAAAGACTAAACCAGTCCAAATTTTGAATGGTAGTGAATGACTAATAAATCAAAAGTTTTCTAAAGACCTCATTTGGGTTAGATTTTTTTTCCTGGTCAGCTGAGTATTTTTCAAGTTCTACTATATTAATGGGTCAAAATGGAAACATACTGTGTTGCATTTTAGCAAGCAGCCACACCTGTGTGGAGAGCTCTATGAACATCTTTTCTAGATTTGGAGTGGCATTAAAATAACTGAATGGACTATAAGGATGTGGAGCACACAGGAGGAATGCCCTTATTGGGATCTGTCTTGTCTGTGGTCTCTCATGCTGCTTCCTGACCATCATGGGACAAGCAGCTTTCCTCTATCTCACCCTTTCATCATAGTGATCTCACTACAGCCTATTGACTATGCAGTAACCCCTCTGACACTAGCGTGACTGTCTTTGTTGATCATGACCTTATGGGATCAGAGTCTTTGGACATTTGGGGATAATAAAAATTCCTTGTTATTACTTTTTCGCAGGTTTTAACTCATTCTCTTTTCTTTCTTTAGTATTCCAAATGAATCCATGGTATTTTAACAGGTTCTTCATATTGCTTATGTTTTTCTGTTTCTCTTCTCTGTAGGTTTTAATTTGAATAGTCTTAATTGACTCCTCTTAGTAAACATTTCCCAACAGAGCAATTGCAGGAAACACAGCACTTTCTGGCTTCCCTGTGAGCAGTAGGTGTCTGAGTGTGGAACAACATTGGACAGTGAGTGACAGCAGGAAGTGTATGGGCACCTGCCTTCAATCCTGGCACAGTGTAAACTCAGGTGCATCTGGCTACTGCTTGATATCAAAGCACACTGCCCTGATCTCCTGGCTCCTGGGGTCAATGCCCTTTATTCTCTTAACATCTGTCCCCCACAGTAAAGAGACGTCAGCAGGCTTAGTTTAAAATCACTCCACTGAGTAAAGTTGGAGTTTTTAGTCACCTGTCCTCCTAAACCATTGCAGTGGAATGCCTGTGCCAACCCAGAGATGAAAACATGTACAGTTCGGACCTGTAGAGCAGTCCAGATGCATACAACAGCTCATATATTAAAATGGAATCTGGGAACGCACTGGGTAATGATGTGACATCATTCCCACAGCAAGGGTAGGTGCAGATTTCAGTTACTTTTCTAAGCGGGCTGAAGCCTTTGAGGATTCTAGGGGTTTCTAGTATTAGACTGACATATAAACTATGTGTTTGCATGGACTCTCCATCTCCCCTCACCACCACCACCACCACCATGGAAACTGCCTCTCCTTTATCCACAGAGATGGCTTAGAGATACCGAGGTCTTTTGTTCCCCTTCCCTTGATATCATCCCAGTCTGTGACTATTGCAGTTTCTAGATTCTCCATCTGATTTCCGCTGTCCCACAGTAACCTACCTCAAAAGTGCAGCTATGTACCTGTTAACTCACTTCCCCTCTGTAAAGGAGGTGAGTTCTGGGTGCATCTATTCAGCTATCTTGAATCTCCTATTTCTTTGAAGGCCAAAGGAACTAAGTTGTGTCCAAAGGGTACGTGGTATGGTTGTATGGGGGAGAGGCATCGATCCTACAGTGGAAATTGGAAAAGAATGTCTCTCAAGCTTTTTTTTTCACAGTGAATTAAACAAAAACATCCCCCAGGCTACAGTACTAAATCACTTTGTTTATTTATGAATTTCTAGGGTTTTGAGCATCTTTGGCTTTTGCAGGAGAACAATGAAGCCAGAGCTGATGATCATCATTCCAGAATTCACTGTTGTGTGGAATCCAAAAGAAAGCCAACTTGTCTTTGTCACTTGCCTCATATGCATTTTCTATAACTATATAAAGAAAGGAGAAGAGAAAGAATTAAACACGCTCCATCTGTGGCTTTGTGTGCCTTCTAACACAGAAGCAGCATTGTTAGATGGTAGCTAAGAGCACCTTCCTCTCATTTTCAAGAGTGAAACATGATCATTGCTTTCCCTAGAAAGCCACTCTATCCTCTGTCCCAAATTTAGTCCACCTATCATATGCTGTCATGGTGGCATCCATCTCTTTCCCAACACCATAGAGATTCATTTTTGTGTTTCTTAATATAACTGTTCCTTTAACATTTGTTTTCCAGAAAAAAAAATTATAAGCCAGGTCACTATAAAGGCCCCACAGAGCTTTGTTCATTTTTCTACAGTGACACATTCTTAGAATGAAATGAAAAATGTCTTGAGTGGGCATATTTATTAATGACGTGACCCGGAGGGGGAAAAACTGAGACAAAACTTTTCTGTTCCCAAACCAAGAATCTGGCTAAATATGAGCAGGGCAACTAGTAGGGCCTGGTGCCCCAGTAACGGGTGGAAGATAAGCAGCACGGGCTGCAGTGGAGACCCCAGTAAGAGTTGAATCTCTTGATGCGACGGGTGTGTCTAATGTTGCATTTTTAGATTATTTTGCAGTGATGGATAGTAATAGGCCATCTTACATCAAAGAAGGATTAGTAACTTCTGCCATTAGCCCTGCCTTAAGTTAATAGTACCCACTGAGAACAAAGTACCCAGAGGACCCTCAGGTAGAAACCTGGATCAAATGCTTCTTTCCCGTAGATACCAAAAGGAAGGGACCAGTGCTGATAGGGATCTGGGGAATACTTGTATACGTGTACGACTCGGTGGAATACAAAAATAGGACTAGGAAATAGTTCAGTATAAAATGCTTGCCTTGAAAGCATAAAGACCTGAGTTTGATCCCCCAAAGCTGAGCATGATTGTGCACTTACAATCCCGGCTCTAGAGAAGTGGACACATGTGAGTCCCTGGAACTCACTAGCTAGCCAATATAGCCTATTTGGTGAGTTTCAGTCCAATAAGAGACCCTGTCTCAAAAATTAAGGTATATTGTATCTCCAAAGAACAACACCTGTGGTATCCTCTGACCTCATGATCTCTCTCTCTCTCTCTCTCTCTCTCTCTCTCTCTCTCTCTCTCTCTCTCTCTCCCTTCCTCCTTCCCTGCATCTCTCTCTGCCTCCCTTCCCTCTCTCTCTCCCTCTCAGTCCCTCTCAAGATAAAAGTAGTAAATAATAAAATACTAAAATACAGCAAAAAATACTTTCAGACTGCTTAGAAGAAGCACTAACAGCTATTTTTGTGTGACTTGTGATTTCTCATAGAGCTTGGTCCCCCTCCTGACCAAGTGATCACAAGTTGACGTTAAGACAGCAGAGGGTCTCAGTCACACCTACTTCTAATTGTCCTACAGAAGGAAGATAAAGGCTGATAGCCAAATTCCACCTCAAATTTAGGCCTTAGAGAATAGGACACCACTGGGTTTACAGTATCTCCCAAATGATTTTATTTTGTTCTTTTTTATAGAAAGGTCATCCAATTTCTCATCCCTGGGACTATGCAATGTACCATCTAACCCTACCTGAGAGTTTGTGTTCCCACATGGTCATTACAAGTCTACACAAAATAATACAAATATTCATAGCAGCTTCATGAATGAAGACCTCAAACTAGAAACACATATCCATCTACAGATGAATGAGTACATGAGATACATCATCTTTAAACTAAATACATTAGATTTTTAAAAATATAACACCCTTGACTATGTAGAATGTATGTCTTGAATAAATTGCCAAAATATTTTTCAAATCAATAGTGTTGCTTTACAGCTACGTCAAGAGTTCTAGAAATCCATTGTCATTACCAACACTTAGTACTCATTCTCAGTCATGCTAGTGGACATGCAACAGACCTCATTATGTATTTAACTTGCATTTGCAGAGATGAACGATGATGATGAATAATTTTTCTGAGTTTTGTAGTCATCACAACTGTGCAAAAGCTGTCTTTATCTTATCAAGTTGTAGGAATTCTTTATAATCCTGACAGTAAATCCCTTCTTGGACACAGGTGCTGGGAGTGCTTCTCCACAGTCTGCTGCTCTCTGTGCCATTTTCCCCAAGGTGTGCTTTGAGCAATTATTTTTAGTTTTTGCTTAATGTTCAGTGTGTGTGTGTGTGTGTGTGTGTGTGTGTGTGTGTGTGTGTGTTCAGCATCTTTTTTCACTATTCTTATTTCAATCTACTATCTTATTAATTCTCTGAGAATGTGACACATGCTTACAATGTATTTTGACTGTATTCAGCCCCTCCTCCTCCCCATAACTCCTTCAATATCCACTTCCACCCCCTTTCAACTCTGTGTCCTTATTTTTAAAGTAAGTTAAGTGCCATTAGTGTTGCCCATAAGCCCATGGATATACCACTAGAGCATGATCTATCTGATAAGGACCACACCCTTAAAGGAAACTGACTCTTCCTCCCCCAGAAGTCGTCAATTGTCCATATCTTCTCAGTTAAAGATGGGCCCCATAAACTCTTCCCCCTCTCTCTTTAAGTGTTGACTGGCTTGATTGTGTGCAGGCAACCACAGCTACTGTGAGTTCATGAATGCAAACGTCCTGCCACATCCAGAAAAAAAAAACTGTTTTGTTCCAGTCCCCCTGGACCTCTAGCTCCTACAATCTTCCTGTCCCCTCTTCTTCAATAGACCCTGAGATTTTGGGAAATGGGTGTGATATGGAAGTTCCATCTGTGGCTGAACACTCCACAGACATTTAATCTTTGCAGTTTGATCAGTTGTGAGTTTGTCCATTAACTATCAACTACTGCACCAAGAAACTTCTCTGATGAGATCTGAAAGCAACAATAATTTATGGGTTGAGAGACACAAATGTAGGGGCAGTTTGATACTATCTCTAACTAGTGAAATAATAGCAGTAGCTTCACCACTGGGGCCTATGAGCTCTCCACACCATATTTATAGTTCCAGGCATGTGTTTCCTTCTGTGAGTAGGCATTAAATCCAGGCAGAGGTGATTTATAACCCTCATAACATTCATGTCACCATTGCATCCATGTGACATGTCTTGCCAAGCATATCATTATTGTAATTCACAGGGTTCGTGTCTGGGTAAGGCTATTGATGACTTTTCACCCAGCAGCATGCATAGAACCCTCCAGTACTATGAGAGCTAGCCAGCAGGGAGGAGCTTCCCGTCATTACCAACTTACTTTCTCCATGCCCTATGACCAATGTGTGTGATACTTTCAGCAATGGGATCTTACCATCAAGTTCTGGTAACCAAGAGCAATAGCAATAACATCTATTGTTTTGGAAGTCTCCAGGATACCTCTGTTCAACAACTCAGAGGGAAGTATCCCATACCTGGCAGTGGGTTTTTTTGTTGTTGTTGTTTTTTGTTTTTGTTTTTGTTTTTGTTTTTTTGCAACCTGTAGCTTCTGGAAGGAGCATTATGCCCTCTGTGAGGTAACTCCAATTAAACTATTTTATGTGAATATTAATACATATTGCCTACATGGAGACTTTAAGTCAGACACAGTTATAAATGTTTACTAATCTTATACTAAAGACATCAGTTCATGCACTGTATAAGTGCACTGATTTCTGCATCGGAGAGATAAAGAAAACCACTGTGAAACATATTATTGTCTAAATATAGGAAAGCCAGACATGACGGTACATGCCTATGACCCCAGCACTCAGGAAGCTGAGGAAGAAAGATTGTGACTTCAAGGCCAGCCTAGGATATGTAGTGAGACACTGTCTCAGAAAAAAAAAATGTGGGGCAATCTTAAACACATTCAGAAAAATATCACTTACCATTTCACTGATTTCCAAGAACAGCAGTAATTCTAATAGCTGAATATAATAAATTAAGATTGTACACTGACTCTCAAGGTATAGAGAGAACCAACTACTGTTTGGCTAAGGGAGCATTGTGTCAAACTTATTTCTAAATATTTATGTTTAGATCCCAGAATTAGAGCTGCTCTCAACCATCATCAAAGAAACTTCTTTTTGCAGTGAACAGAGATTAGTGCAAAGACTCACAACTGGTCAAAGTTCACAGAGTAAGTGACTCTGGAGTGCTCAGTCCTAAACTGTGCATATATATCATCCCCTCCAAGGCTCAGATAATGTCATGGAAGATGGGTTAGAATGGATTTAAGAACCCGAGCTTGGGTAAGATTGTTTTGGAACAAAGTGTTCTAGACGTGAAATTGTCACCATACTCATAAATTCACTATAGCTATGGTTATTTACACAAGACCTGCACAAAATTGTCCCAGTGACTGTTGCATCATGCATGAGGGTGGATCTCATAAGGCTCCACTCACAGAGACTATTTGCAACCAATGGGAACTTGGGGAGGAGATGTTATTTTCTCAGTGCTATAGCCACTGGTAAGGTGTCGTCTCAGCAGAAGACTGCTTGCTGGGGATGAAAAAGGCTTCAGCCATAGAGAGGTGATGAGAGAGGGTGGTGGAGGATCCACCTATGAAATATCAAACAAAAGCAGCATACTCTCTCCATGTTCATAATTTGGCTCAAAAATTAAATTAATCATAAATGATGATAGCAGCAACTTAGTTGATAGTAGTAATGAAATTAGTACGATTCGCAAATAGAAATCTCCAGGTAACCACAGAAAGGATTATATAAAAATTCATGATTAAAATATAATGGAGAGAGAAATATAAAATTTGAGTCAGTTTGCTGGAAAGTAGAACCAATAGAAAATGGGAGAATGCAAATATTAATAGACCACCACTGATCCTAAGATAGATAGTAAAAATTTTATTCATTTCTGCCAAAGTATGTGACCATAGTCCCTAATCTATCATCCACCTAATGAGTTACATTCATCCCACCAGAGTGTTTTCAAGCTGTATGGGTGAAAAAGGGTCCTTTTTCCCAGCCACTGAGCTATAAATTTCACAGATAAAGGCATCAAGACCAGCATAATCTTTTGGCAAACTTGTCCCTCAAGATTTATGTGTTGATCATAGATAAAAGCAGAACAAGAAAATAAACACACTGTGTTCATTAAACCTCCATTGATTATGATGTCATAATAACTCTCAGATCTTAATAGTTTAGGAAAAGTAAGGCCCTTAGTTCTCAGTCATGCAGTGTGACAAAGAAGTCAACATCAACCCTGCTCCATATTGTCTTCATTTGTGATCCCAGCCAAAGGAAGAGCCCTTATCTAAGACAGTCTCCTTCTCTTGGCAAAATGGTAAGAGTGATTACAAAACAATCAGTCTTAAATCATCTATTCCAAAATAGCACAGACTACTTCTTATTTCGTTAACTAAAACACATCAAGCAACCTACGCCAGTATCAACACTGTAATGATTATTACCCTTCATCAGAGACAGACCATCAGAGTGGCCTGAGATGGATGAAACTGGAACAGCAGAGCCTGACTGTCTTAAGCAAATACGGTGATGCCATGGTATTTCCTAACCATTGTATTTTTGTTTCATCATCCCAAGACATTATCTGGAGATTATCTTAGTTCATATATCTTACTTATCTTAGTAAATGTCTGATCAAATTGCCTCTTCTCTACGATTTAGGTTAACTAGACTCTGTTCATGTTCTTCCCTTTTCATTATAATCTGCTTATTACTGTAAAACATATTTTCCTCATTTCTGTGTTCACATATGTAACATATACATTATAGAAACATACATGCTTATATACTTTTCCATGTAAATATATTTTCTTCTCAAAAAAAAATTTTTTTTTTTGGTTTTTTGAGGCAGGGTTTCTCTGTGTAGCTTTGTGCCTTTCCTAGAGCTCACTTGGTAGCCCAGGCTGGCCTCGAACTCACAGAGATCCGCCTGCCTCTGCCTCCCGAGTGCTGGGATTAAAGGCGTGTGCCACCAACGCCCGGCCTCAAATATTTTTTATTCAAATGTGTAGCAATGTATATTTTAAAATAAAGAAACAGCATTAAAAAAAAAAAACCTTTTTAAGCAATGGATAGAAGTTGATAAGCAACAAGAGCTGTTTGGTAATGGGCTGTCATTCACCACAGAGAGGTGAAAGGTGAGGCACCCCCAACTAAAATTTTCCACCTGTTTTCCCAGATATTAACATGGAACACTTTGAGAACGTGGATTAAAACATGGAGAAGAAATGGTACAAGTCAGTGTTCATTGAAAGGTTGGAGACAAATACATCCATTGATGAGATACCAAACACTGCCCTGCATTTCACATACCATTGGATCGGATGGCATAAACCAAACACTGGATGAGGAGGTAGGAAGTTCTGTACAGGACCAGTGGCAACGGAGCCTCTCACATGCACCATCTTCGTAATCAACCAAGCAGATGCACGGGTCCCCTCATCTCAGCCTGCATCCCTCTTTACTATAAAGAAAACTGATGTCGCTATCTTCCTTTAATATCAGTAGAACAAAGTATTGTGACCTTGAGTAATTTTCCCAAGGTCACACAGCTATTTAGAAATCCTAATGTTATAGTCTAATGATACACACTATCGTTAGTGATGGTTCTTCTATCATCCTCTTGGAATATGTCCAGTAAGATAAGACTTTCAGACTCAGCTGAATGGCAGTATTCCAGTTGAAGTTTTAATTTTTTATTCCTTCTACCTACCAATTCAAATTACGGGCAATTAAGCATTTTTTTCCCTTGACTTTTTTTTTAATTTGATGCTTTAAATGACTTTGAGCATTAAGACTTAGAAACTAGAGTTTTTTGGACAACTAATACATGTTTAATGAGTGAAGTCAAGTATTAATGTCTTAGAGAGGCTGTTATTTGTTTTAGTATATCAAAGGACACTCTTAGTGAAGGATGACCTGGTAGTTCTTTTATGAATACAGCAAGGACCTTTCATGTTGCCATGAACTTAATACTGGCTCTTGTGTTTTCCTTTGCAATCTCTTTGATTGGATTATGTTTAAGGATATAGGGGGCCTCTTGTCTTTTGAGTTCATTTAAGAGTTCATTTTCCAGCTTTGACCATTGAGCTCAGGAATTTCAACAGCAATTAATCAGAACTATCCATATCGGAAACGTCATTAATCTTTACCAGACAGAAGTGATTATGTTTGCAACTCAACTTCAATGGGCTCTTTGGAGGCAGGATTTACCATTTTGCAAATGTTTTGAAAGGGAAGTCATGGCTTTGAAGTAAAGTGGAAGAAACAGTCTTAAAGAGTTAGAACCAAAATCTGAGAGTCATTCAGCTGGTCCCGGAAGGAAACATTTGTTTCTGCTACAGGTTGTAAGAACAGTCACTTCAGGCTTGAATGTCATCCAAGCTCGCATGAGGGCATATGGTTACTTATGGTCCAGGCTTCAGCCAGCCCTCAGCCCTTCTTTGCCCCCCCCCCCCCCCCATGAGCTCATTTCTTCCTGAGCTCAATTATCACCTCAATGCCTCAGTGTGGATGACTCATGGATCTGTTACCTTACCCTCCACATCTTGAATCCCCACTGCTGCAATAACCATCATCTCGATGGCTTCCATTTGTTGAGGCTGCAATTCTGCCCAACACTGAGCTAATGCTCCCTGTGCATGGAGAGGGATGAGGAATGGTGGGTGAGATGCCACAGGCTCTGAATGCCAATGTCTTACAAATCCTCACTGTGCTACTTGGAAGCTGAGCAGCTTAAGGCAAGTTACTCAGTTCTCTGGGGCTCTGTTTTGCCCCCATCAAAGGAAGGCTATGAGAAGTCAGTCTTAGATGTTTTGTTTTTGAAATTAGTTACATGGATTAAAATCAATTAGAATTAATTATATGAATGAAGAGATTTCATGTAAAATGTCTTAGTGCCTTATTCCTTGTAAACTTATGAATCGTGCTGATTTAAATAGTTATTGACCATCGCCCTTCTCTTTTATATAACGCCATAATATTCCTAGGATGTAGGTACATCTTTATCCAGTTTTAAAAACATGAGTATGTTCTTAATCATCGTGATGAGGGCCTCTCTGGGTTATGGCCCAAAGAGAATAATGCATTGTTACAAAACATAACCAATCATGGTCTCAAACTGCAGGCATAATCAAATAAGGTGTCATTGGTAACTATAGTAACACCAGAAAGTGCTGGAGTTATGATCCTGACATTGTGCCTGTAGCACTACTCCCATTTCCTGTCCAGGGTTACATGTTAGAGCTGGAAGGACCGTAAAATCACCACCCCAGAGAACACTAGAATGCTCTATTTACCCACCCAGGGCATCTACCCCACAGAGACATTAAGGAATGTGACATGACTCAGTGACACGGGCTGAGCTACACTCTTTTGAAGTGTAAATTTATCATCCATCACCTTCGTTACTTATCTGCTGCTCTTCCAATTCTTTAAAAGACTCAAACTTGTTAAGTTCTTTCTCACATTGTAATTAATCAGAACCATCTCCACTGGAACCATCCCACTGTTTGCCAGACAGAAGCAGCTATTTGTCAACTAAACTTAGGTAGGATTCACTATTTGGGGAATGTGTTGTGAATAAAGACAAGACTTTGAAGAAAGTGAGCAAAATAGTCCCCTTCTGTTGGTTCAATTAGAACAAAGCACCAGGAGTTGTTGATTAGTCCCTAATGAATTTCTTTGTTCCTGCTGTTGGATTTGAGGACCTCCTGCCTTCATCCTTCCTTACAGAGACTCTGATGGCTGACAGCATGTCTAGAACTGATGCTTCTCACTGTGTTCTGAGCCAGGACTGTCTCTCCCACGGGTTACTCTAGCAGCTCCTGCCAGAATAATGTGCCATTACCTCTGCTCCACAGAAAAGACTGCTCAAAGAATTGCCACCATGGTGTTTCTAAAATACGAGGTGAGTATGTCATTCTTAGGTAAGAACTAGCCAGCCTCTCCACTGGACTCAGAGCAAAGTTTACCTCTCTTATAATGCCTCAGGCTCCTGAACTATCCCACTCCAAGCTCCTTTCCTACAGCCTAAACTTGCACTGGTAGATCCTCAACTGTCCCATGTCACCTGTGCTGCCGACTATACTACTCAGAAATCTTAGAACAGCAGTTCTCAGTCTATGAGTTGTGACCCCTTTGGGGATCAAATGACCGTTTCACAGAGGTCACCCAAGACCATTGGAAAACATAGATATTTACATTATGACTCATAATGATAGCAAAATTACAGTTATGAAAGAGCAAGGAAAATCATTTTATGGTTGGGGTTGCCACCACATGAGGGACTGTGTTAAAGGGTCACAGCATTAGGAAGGTTGAGAACCGCTGTCTTAGAACCTTTGTCCTGGTTGTTTCTTTGTCTTTACTTAGAGACCTGTGGTTGGCCTTTTTTCCAGATCTGTACCCAGACGTTTCCTTCTCAATGAAACTCGCCTGGGTTATTAAGTTAAACATGACCTTTGTGTGGGTGAGTGCACAAGTGCATATATGCACACCCACTACTCCTGGCCTTTTAAGTATGGCAGCATCTAGGTAGCATCAACACCAAACCAGGACATGTTGTAAAATTAATGTGGATCTCAAATAATTAAAGACATTCTAATTATGCTAGGATAATAGGACTAGACAAGCCTTCCTTGGGCAAAAACTCCCCTTAGTTAACTTGTGACTTTTCCTTGCAGGGTAAGAGTGCTGAAAAAAAAAAAAAAAAAAAAACCAACAGTTAATGTGTCTCAATTTCTCCTAATCACTTACTTCCTTTGAAAAAAATCACTAGTATTTGTCTATTGATTATGTGTATTAGTTGTCTATGAACTCCCATAGCACTGTGAAAGGATGTAAATCTATGTTCATGTTTTCTAAAGGCCTAAAGTAGTATCTGCCACTACAGTAGACTCTTAAGAAATATTTGTTGAATTGAGTGAATAAACAATATGAGTAAATCAAAAATAATCTCAAAAATTCCTTCAGCCTTTGAGAATGAGAATTACTTATATTCGATGCTCTCAAAAAATGGTAAAAGTGAATGTGATGAAATTTGAATTAAACCTATGGAATTCTGGGTTGTATATTCTTTGGTGACAGGGTCTTGTAGCGTAGCCCAGGCTGGCATAGCACACACAATTCTTCTACCTCAACCTCCAAAGTGCTTGCATTATACCTGTGTAGCACAAAGCCTAGTTGTGGAATTCCAGATTTTTATATATGTGGTGTGAATGTAGTGTATGTGTGTATGTGTGTGTGTGTGTGTGTGTGTGTGTGTGTGTGTGTATTGTTTGTACAAGTGTGCATACATGTGTGTGAGCATGTGTCTGGCAGCCCAAAGTTGACATAAGGTATCTCTCAATTGCTCTCCACTTTGTTTAATGGTTCAGAGTCTCTTGATTATGGAGCTTGTCAGTTTCTGCTCTTCTAGCTAGCCAGCTCCCCCCAAGAGTCCCCCGTCTCTGCCTCCTAAGTGCTATAATTACAGGTGGGTTACCATATCTACCCAGCTCTTATGTGGGTGCTGAGGACCCAAAATTTGGTCTTCATGTTTATATGTCAAGTCTTTATCTCTGAGATATCTCTCTACTTTGAATTCTGGATTTCTAATATTGGATCTGGCAGGTATACCACTCCATGATCCATCTCTATCTTCCTTCCTTCAGAGAAGCAAATGTCTATATCAAGGTCACCAAGTGATTCTCCTATTCTCTACCCTCAACCACCTCTGACTTGTTCCCCTTTATCTTTAAAAGGCTCAGATAGAAGTTCCTTCCTTAATTGGTGCCTAGCCCAATCATCATCAGAGAGGCTTCCTCCTACTGCTGATGGGAGCAGATGCAGAACCACACCCAAACATTAGGCAGAGCTAGGGGAACCTGTGGAAGAGGGGGAGGAAGGACCGTAGGAGCCAGAGGGATTGAGGACACCAGGAGAACACAGCCCACAGAGTCAACTAAGCAGAGCTCACAGAGACTGAAGCAGCAATCGCAGAGCCCCACAGGTCTGCACTAGGTCCTTTGCATACCTGCTCTGGCTATTTAGCTTGGGGTGTTTGTTTAACTACTAACAGTGGGAGTGGAGATGTCTCTGACTCCTTTGTCTGCTCACAGGACACTTTTCCTCCTACTGGGTTGCCTCATCCTGCTGTGGATGATTGATTGATAAATAAAACACTGATTGGCCAGTAGCCAGGCAGGAAGTATAGGTGGGACTAGCAGAGAGGAGAACTGAGAGAACAGGAAGGCAGAGAGAAGGAGACACCAGCCTGCCATCCAGGGAGCATGATGTAAAGGCAGCAGGTAAAGCCACGTAATACGTGGTGACATATAGATTAACAGAAATGGGCTGAGTATAAGAGTAAGAGCTAGACAATGGTAGGCCTGAGCTAATGGCCTAGCAGTTTAAATAATATAAGCGTCTGTGTGTTTATTTTATAAGTGGGCTACAGGACTGCAAGGCTTGGTGGGACCCAGAGAGAAAACCTCTACCTACATCATCCTGTCTTGAAAGAGGGTTTATGCCTAGTCTTATTGCATCTTGTTATGCTTGTTCCGTTGATGTCACTGGGAAGCCTGATCTTTTCTGAAGGGAAACTGAGGAGCAGTGGGTCTGGGGGAGAGGGGAAGTGAGGGGTGGGGAAGATGGGAGGAGTGGAGAGAGAGGAGGCTACACTTTGAATGTATTGTATGAGAGAAGAATAAATAAAAAAATAAAAACAATCAAGGCCAACCTGGTCTAAAGAGGGAGTTCCAGGACAGCCAGGGCTACAAAGAGAAATCTATCTTAAAAAATTTTTTTTTCTAAAGTTCCTTCTTAAATCTGTCTGCTTCTTCTGTTCTCCCCCGAAAGAAAAAGTCACATCCGCAAGAGAGTGTTAAGCACACTAACAATATTTTTGTGCCCTCACATGTTCTAGAAATGCACACGTCTCATTACATACATTCACCTCACTGTCCACAGTTGGCTTGTTTACTGTTTCTTACCTATGTCTTTTGGATTTTTGCACCTGGGGCTCTGACATTCACCTTTGGCTTCCCAACAGCTAAGGTGGCCCCTGTGCATGGAAGACACTGTGTATCCATTCATTGATCTGAATTAAGGTGTATTTGACTTCATGACAACTGATCTTTCTCTAACCAATGCACCCATCCAGTGTGAGCTGTGTAGTGTATCATTCCAGTTTAACACTGTGAGTCACAGCACTGTGGTATCAAGGGTACATTCTAACACATGGTTGCTTTGTTGTAGTTTATTGTCCCCCATTCTCACCCCATTCCTGACACTGAATAACTTCCAGCTGTCAGTTGTCAGTGCAAGTGACTGTGCTCTTTGCTCTATTGCACATATTTAGTTTAAACTGGGTTATTTTTACTTTAAGCTGCATGTGAAAGAGTATGTAGCAGATATGGAGGTTAGAGGATAACCTGGTCAGTCCCCAGCTTCTACCTGGGGTGGCACAGACTCTTCTTTGCTGTTGTGTATGTCAAGCTAACTGGCCCATGAGCTTCAGGGTGTTCTCTTGTCTCTGTGTCCCATGTTCCTCCTTGAGCTCTGAGATTACAGATACCATTCATTTTACCTGTCTTCTAGAGATTTGAACTCAGCTCCTCATACTTGCACTGCAAGTAGTTTTACCCACCCAGCCATCACCTCGGCTCCTAAACTGAGTTCTTTAACCTAGGCATGAATGAAACCACTTTAGATGGAATTTGAAGTTATCAAATATAATCATTTTATATGGAATTCTCATACTCTGTCATAAATTTTAACATAGATATAGAATATATGCATACCACATACATGCCCCCATGTATCAACTAACCATCCCAAAAATATATGGAATAATATTACCAAAAAGACATATTATTTGTTTCTTTAATATTTTGAGGGCTGCTAAGAAAGTCCACACTAGGCATCACTAAACAGGTGGTCTATGGCATCTTGTATTTTCTGCTTTGAGCTGTTGGCCACAGCATATTGCAAGATACCTTTGCCATAAGCTTAGTATCCCTGACCTATATTTAACTGACTGTACCCAATTTCTACTATATTCTTCTCCTTCTTCTTTTCATACTTCTGAGCCTCCATGAGGTCTAAATCTTTGAACAGAAAAATGGCTGGAAATAACTGAAATATACTGTGAAGGTAGGTCAGGACTATCCAGATTGGTACTGACTGGCAAATATCTTACATTTTACCATCCACACATCCATGTCAGAGGCTTCTACAATGAGAGAAGCCAGTGTGTACTGGAAAGACTCTCCAGCATATAACAATCTGACCCTACTTTGGTCCATCATAAAATAGATAGCTTCTTGTTCCCCATCTGTACTGGCTGGTTTTGTGTCAACTTGACTAACACAAGCTAGAGTCCTCAGTTGAGGAAATGCCTCTATGAGATCCAGCTGTAAGACATTTTCTCAATTAGTGATCAATGGGGAGGGTTGAGCCCATTGTGTGTAGCTCCATCCTGGGCTGGTGGTGTTGGGTTCTTTAAGAAAGCAGGCTAAGTAAGCCAGGGGAAGCAAGCCAGTAAGCAGCACTCCTCCAGGGCCTCCGTATCAGCTCCTGCCTCCAGGATCCTATCCTGTATGATTTCCTGTCCTGACTTCTTTTGATGATGAACAGCACTGTGGAAGTGTAAGCAGAACAAACCCTTTCCTCCTCAACTTGCTTTTTGGTCAGGATGTTTCATGGCAGCAACAGAAATCCTAACTAAGACACCATCCTTGCCCAGCATGTTTTCTCTGTTCAGTATGGAATCAGGTAATTTAAGCGACAGGTTCATTTGATGTAAGATGTGCTGACCCCTCCCTACCAGTAATTCCAGATTCTTTCTCCCTTAATCTCCATCTCAATGAGGTATGGGGAGAAATGGGCTGACGTTAGTGAAAATCACAAAGGCAAGTTTCTCTCCGCATTGCTTATATTATCGCGAGATGATCTTCATAAAGGACAAAAGCCAGTAGGGTCTGTAGAGAGTCACTGCCAGAGTGGAGTCCTGACAGCCACTAGGAGTTCAAATGGTCTTTATGTGTATAGATGGGAAGGCTGGGAAACCAGCTCTTTGAGCACATCCTGCTCACCTTTCGCTCAGATGACATCTGTATTTGAGCAAATGTCAGCAAGTCTGCAGGCTTTGGCAGAGCAAATGTTCTTTTTCCTTTCATGCCCATCCTAAGAAGAATTGTGCAATCCCAAAGATTGTCATGTGGAATTCTTGCTGGCACGAGGCCACAGCAGAATGGTGCTTGCTGGAGGAGGCAAATTGTGAGTTAGGTTCACTGCTGGCAAATTGCATTCTGTGCTCAGTTTAATTTAGTTTTTATAACTTTCCTGAGGCTCATCTGGCCAGGCTCAACTAAGCTGGTTTAACAGCTCAGTTGAAGTTTTAAAACTATCCAACTTCCTAAGATTTTAAAATGTCATTTCACTCAATTTCTTGGAATGACAAATGTGAAGAACTAACATTTTAGAGGTGTGAAATTATCCACACAGGACAAAATTAAGCAAAAACATCAATAATAAATTACACCAGGCATGAGCTTATTCATACTCAGGGCAAACGGGAGAAGGGAGGAGCAGTGGTGTTCACATACAAATGGAGTAACAGTCTCTGAGCAGTGGATTCTTTAAAAGTAATTGGAAATCCATTATCTGATGAAAAAGATTAAGATTAAGGACCTATGCTCGAAAGTAGAGAAGAAAAATCAGGAACTCATTATGCTCCAGGGACTCAGTTTCTGCATACACAAACTGATAAAGGACCATGGATGTTGTATGCAGTGGTTTGAATAAGAATGACCCTCATAGGTTCATAGACTTGAAAGCTTAGTTACTAGGGAGTGACACTATTTGAAAGGATTAGAAGGATTGGAGAAAGTGTGTCACTGGGGATCATTGAGACTTTAAATGCCCATGCCAGGCCCAATATCTATCTCTCTCTCTCTCTCTCTCTCTCTCTCTCTCTCTCTCTCTCTCTCTCTCTCTCTCTCTGCCTACAGATCAGCGTGTGGCTCTCAACTACTACATGCCTGCCACCATGCTCTCTACCATGATAACTAAGCCTCTGAAACTGTAAGCAATCCTCCAATTAAATGCTTTCTCTTATAAGGGTTGCCATAGTCGTAGTGTCTTTTTACAGCAATAGAAGAGTGAGTTGACTAAGACAGTCTTAGTTACAGTTTCTAATGCTGTGATAAGCTCTATGACCAAAAGCAACTTGGAAGAAGAAATGGTTTCTTTCCTCTTACAGGTCTAGGAAACAGTCTATCACTGAGGAAAGTCAGGGTAGAAACTCAAGGCTTCAAGGCAGGAACTTGGAGGCAAGAACTGAAGCAGAGCCCATGGAAGAGTCCTTCTTACTGGCTTGCTCATATGACTTAATCAACCTGCATTCTTATACAACCTAGAACCACCTGCTGGGGGTGGGTAGCACTGCCCTCCCAGTGGGCTGGGCCCTTTTCATCAATAATTAGTCATGAAAATGGGCTACACACTTGCCTACAGACAATCTGGTAGAGATACTTTCTCAATCGAGGTTTCTCTTCTCAGACAACTCTAACTTGTGTCAAGTTGAAAAAACACAACCAGAACAGATGCCAACCTAGACTGCTGTCTCTAGCAAAATTATCTGTCATAGCTGAAGGGGAAAGAAAAACTTTCTAAGAAAAAAAAAAAAAGCATGCTGAAAGAAATCTTGTCCACCACACCAGCCCTACAGAGGTAACTGAAAGCAATACTTCTGACCAAAGAGAAGAATAAGCACAGCTAAGAGACTCTAGAAATAAAATAAATGTGACTATTATCACTGAAACACAATCTACAACTAGGAACACAACAGCAAAAAAAAAAAAATGACTACAATCAACACAGACCTTTTGATAATAACTTTAAATATTAGTTCCTTCAACTCTCTGATCAAAAGACCCATGCTAGCTGAGTGGATTAAGATATGAAATCCATCTTTCCGCTTTTGACAGGATGGCAAAGCAAAGGGTGAGTCATCTGTACCTGTAGAGCATTCCTAGGGGGAATACACCACTAACCCTGGTTTCACTGTGAGCAGCAAATGCAATACTGGCCAGATGCACAGGAGCTGGCAAAATACCTACTCTCCTAACTCCAGAGCTGAACCAAATTAGGCTTCCAGCCTAACTAAACTTTTGATTTCAATTACTAAAAGCCAAAAAATACAAAGATCAAATGTGATCAGGGTGCTTCATTTTCTGTCATGTGGGTAAAATGACATTTTCATGGAACTGGAGAGGACACACCAAAGTCTGTTCTCTGCTCTCATCACCGTTTATCTCAACTATCTCACAACTGAGTTTTATTTTTCTTACATTTTCATGTATGCATTTGGCATGGTGGGGGGGCTTACGTATTTGTGGTCACACACGTGTATGGGTCCAAGTGCATGAAATTGATGTAAGGAATCCCCCTCAATTGATCTTGGTGGTATACCCTATTCACTGATGCAGGATCTCTCAATTAAACCCAGGTGTCGCCAATGTGGCTGATCTCAGTAGCTTGTTCCTGAGATCTCTGGTCTCTCCCTTCCCAAGCTAGAATTGCGGAGTTCCTGTCACACCCAACTGTACATAGGATCTACTGACCCAAACTCCGGTCCCTGTGCAGATATGGCAAGCATGTTCACTGCTGAGCCATCTCACCAAACCACAAGTAAATTGCTAATGAATATATTTTAGCTGCTTTATTAAAATCTTAGAATCCAGCGATCAGCTAGATGTATTTTTAAAAGTTGAGCATGGCTAAGTCAAGCAGGGAGAGGCTGGTTTAAAATCAGAGCCAAGTGAAGGACATTCAGTGGAAAAAGGACAGAACTTGAGAAAATCCACCTAGAAGGTGAGAAATGAAACATCCTATAATTATTTCAGAATGAGTGAGTGAATAGAATGCACACTTGTGTAAGTTCTCAATGAATCTCTGTGACTGAATACTGGATAAGTGTGTGAAAATGAAGGTGTGCCTCAGTCCACAATGCTGAATTACATCTCTAGTGATCCCTTTAGTTCGTTACATTCTTGCTAATACTACTGGTCAGTTGTAATAATAAATGTGAAACTAAATGTATAATATCTATACCTGTCAGTCATAATCCATAGACTCAGAGCCAGTATCTTAAATCTTTATTTACTGTCTGCTTAACACTGAGCCTGCCCACCTCAACCTTAATGTTCCCATATACCTCAAAAGGCAGAGTGATCCTCTAGCATGCAGGAAGCCCTGTGTTCAATTCCCAGTACCTCATGAAACCAGGGGTAGTGGTGCTTGCCTGTAATCCCAACATTCAAAGATAAAAGCAGGAAGGACCAGGAGTTTAAAGCATCCTCAGCCACATGGAATTCAAAGCCAGTCTGGGCTATATGACACCCTATCTCAAGTGTGGAAAAAAATGGGACATTGGGGAAAAAATTGATTTAAATTTTTAATCTTAGGTGTCTTCTCAATAAATCAATAAAGTTGCATATATATATATACATATACACAGAAGTAAAATAAAGTTGCATATGTATGCGTGTGAAGTAAGATTTCATATATTTATACATACATAAAAATTTTATGTATTTATATTTAATTCATATACATATGGAATGTTACTTCCATGTTTCATCCCTCCAGACCATGTTTTGAAGGGACTGGAAAGCTGAAAGTTCACATTTTGGAATTTAACTTTCCCTGGGATGAATTACATCATATAGTGGAAAGACAACTAGTCAGCTGCAGACTAAACTCGAGATCCGCTCCATGTCCCATGTGACATTGGAGGGCTCTGCTTCTCTGGGCCTCGGTTTTTCCATCTATAAAATGGGACTAAGTCACATTAGCACACAGAGTAATGTGTTGATTTTTAGCCTTATTTGTTCCAACCTCGAGACAGATCAAGGAATTCAAAGTGAAGGAGTCTGTGTATTATGGTAAGCGAGTTTCTAAAGATGTGTGCTGTATTACGACAGTTTTCTCTCTGCAGTAGACCTTTATCATATCTGATTCCACTTTGGGAACTTCTAGGTCCAATGCCAGCCTATAGAGATATGGGATAATGATGTTTAAAGTGGGATTTTGCCTCTCACCTGAGTTTGGTAATAAGAAATCTAATGTATGGGTACATTACCTGCTCATCCCTCTGACGCCTGAGTTGCTCATTTCTAATTTAATTCAAGTCATTTTGAGTCATCTTTGATCTCTTTCAGCTTTGTTGCCCGAACTATCCATGCGATAGTGCTTTTAAACAATCTTTCCAAATTCACATCCAAACTGACTCTCCCTCACTGCATACAGTAGATGGTTCCCATTCAAAATCTCTGCAGGGTGGTGGTGGCTCACACCTTTAATCCCAGCACTTGGGAGGCAGAGACAGGTGGATCTCTATGAGTTCGAGGCCAACCTGGCCTACATAGTGAGTTCCAGGACAGCCAGGGTTACACAGACAAACCCTGTCTCGAATCTTTTCCTATGGTCTCATTGTGGACTATAGTCTATAACTCTGAGAAGTCTGTCCAGATAGACCTCCACATATCTCTGTGCAAAGAGACCAGGGTAATATTTTCAGGTCCAGGAACTCAAAGCTATATAAGAAAGATTAAGATAAATTAAAAAGCTCTCTTCCTAGTGGGCTCTGATTCTGCCCTGCTTTGAAAGCGGATGACGTTAATATTTTCATCTGCAGCACCTTTCTCTGCCTGTCTTTAATAAAAGAAGGTCCCCACCCCACTTATCAACATCCAAATATATGAAAAGAAAATGTTCTCTGGGAGTCTCTTGATGTGGTTAGAGCAAAGCTGAAGATTCTATTAGGCAATCATTCAGCTGAAGGAAACTGCATGATAAAGGCAACCCTAATATGAAATTCTTCTATGTGGCAAAGGGGTCTTAATTTAAAAAACAACAACATAAATACAAGAGTAGACCACATCAGCAAACAGGTCCAAGGCCACAGAGGGAGTTAGTCCCATAACTCAACCCTCAAAGTTAGAAAGAGAAACCAGCATTTGAAATTTGTACTAAATTAACTCAACGACAGCAGCCTTTCCAAGATGCTCAGTTTCTGTAGGCAATATGACTCTTTGCAGCTGTCTTGCCAACTTCATTTCATCACCCAGCACTGTCATGGATCTGGCCTGGCTCGTCGCTGGGTTTCCTAGGATGTGACTCAATATGACAAATACTGAAGTCCGGGAGATGACTTGGCTGTTGAAGCATTTGCTGGCCAAGCATGAGGACCTGGGTTCAGTTCCCTGACACGGACATAGAAGATGGGTGTGGTATGAATCTGTAACCCCGGCACTCAGGGCCTAAGAAGGAGGCAGGCAGGGGCATAGCCGAATTGGTGAGCCCTAGGGTTAGAGAAAGACCTTGTCTCATAAAATAAGGCATAAAATAAGGTAGAGAGTGATAGAGGAAGGCCCTTCAAATTGACCTGTGGACACCACATGTTTATACACACACACACACACACACACACACACACACACACACACACACGCACACACGCACGCACGCGCACGCACAGGTACACACATTCACTGGTACACACACCCACATTCACATGTACATAATACATACACACACACACACACACACACACACACACACACAGCCCCAAAATTTACTGAGCTCAGCAGTTAAGAACACTAGCTACTCTTCCAAAGGGCCTGGGTTCAATTCTCAGCATCCACATGGCAGCTCACAGCTAACTGTAACTCCAGTTCCAGAGGATTTGATACCTTCACACAGACATACATGTAATAAAAATGCAAATGTGCATAAAATAAAAATAGATAAGTTATAAAAATAAAAAAGTTCTGTAAGAATAGTCAGTTAAGTAATTTAAGTTTAAGGCAGATGTTCCCTAGTGCTGATGTGTAAATGGATGACATAGGAGCCATCTAGAATGTCCTAAAATTTGTGTCCCCAAGGTCTATCCATACCAGAAGATCAGAATCTCTGCAGCACAATCAAGCTCTATTTTAAACACCTTGGATAAAACTGAGACCAGAACACATGTGGTTCCTTCTCATATGAACCAGGATCTCTGTTGAAAGTGACAGACATCTAACTTCAGTTAGCTTAGGCCAAAGAGGAAATAAGGTGACTCCACTATTTGAAAAGTCCAGCAGGGAAAACTAGCTCCAGACACAGTGGAATCCAGGGTTCAAACAGTGACATTAGGGATCAGAGCGTCCCCATGTGTCAACTCTGTTTTCCTTCACATTGACTTTATTCTTAAGCAACCCGAAACATCCTCCAAAGTAAACATAACAGTTTTTAAAAACTTACTGTGTCTCAAGGACAGCACTGTACTAATATGTTATTATACCATCTTTAGGAAAATAATAAATAGGAAAAATTGTCTCAGTATACCCTATAAAGTAACAAAATTTCAGAAAGGTTAGCTGATGCCCTCAAAGTCACACAGTGCTGGAGTGTGATGGGAGGGAAGATTGCGTGAAAGACTGGTTGCTTACAGTTTCTATTATCCCCTATTCTCTATGCTCAGTAACAAACAAAGAGAGATAAGGAATTACTATTTGAAGATCCAAATAAAGTAACTGTCCGAGGGCCAAAAACAAGCAGGAGAGTAGAGTTCACAAGATCATCCACATCTGTGCTCACACAATTCCCATGTACTATCAGGCCTCTATAGCTTCAAGTCATGGGCAGGGCCTGCATTTTGGATACCCACCCCACCCTCCATTGGTCTTATTCACACCTTCTACAATTCTAAAAACAGTGACGTATCACAGCTCAGAGCAGAAATGCTGAAGGACTTGTGTCCATAGATAGCATGTCCAGGACTGTTGCTGGCTTCTATTCCAGCAAAAATGGGCTGGGGAATAATCAACAAAATGCAGAGAAAATTAATCTATGGCTTCTAGGCCCCAAGGCTGCTGAGGATCTAGGTCAGGGTCTCACTGTGAAGAAAGAAAAGATAGGATATTTATACAGAGAGATGCTGATAATTCAGAGTATATGAAGATAGCTATTAATTCTTTTTAAACTAAATTTTATTACAGGTGACAATGAGTCTCAAATTTCTAACTGGGCCTTCTTAAAAAACCCTAGTAAACCATGGTTCCTGGACCCATGTTTCCTGGGACTCTTACTTCATACTAATGTGAGCTTATAGGTATGACTGACTTCATCAAGGGGCATTTCCTAGCGTGACACAAGTAGACTTGATAAACACTTGCATATTGAAGCCTGTCTCATACAAACACTTGGAACACCCATTTATGACTGCCATGCTGTGGGCAGGTCACACATACCTTGGAGAAATACAGTACAACATACCAATAAATAACACTAGTAAACCCCAGCGTTTCTGACCCCAAGGGAGATCAGTACAGTCATCACTCATCTAAGCCAAGGAACCTTGAAAAATGGGAATCATATGGTTCACAGCACGAGTTTGGGATCACTTGTTACACAGCTTTTAGTGAGGTGTTGCAGCTAGTTGGCAGTGAAGACCTTTGTTTAACCATGGAGTTTCCCTTTCACCCCAGCTGCTAGGAATTTCCAAAGTAAGCATGCTATTGATTCTTGCACCTTCATTCTAAAATAATCCCACTGAGAATTTGTCCATTTCTCTTTTAAGTTTTTGTCTTCCACCTAATCACTTCGGGTTTTCTCCAACATGATGTTTTCTTTTAAACTGTATGAAATTATCTTTAAAGGACTGAGACTAGATGTAAACAATAAATACTTGAGCCAGATAAGTTAAGCAATGATTGATGATGCAAAACAATAGTAACTGCTCAGATGTATGGATTTGAAAAATACTCACCTATGTTCTAAGTGAGCCAGACCTTATTCAAATCACTTATGGGCCTGTTATTTAACTCTCTCAACATGTCCAACTTAAGAGACAAAGAATCTGAAGTACAAAGCTTCTGTGACTTGCCCAAAGTCTCCCATTGAGAAATAGCAAAGTCAGGATACTGCCTCGAGCCTGCCTGACTTCAGAGGCCCGCTCCTCCACACCTACAGAGCACAACTTCACATGCCTTTTCAATAGAAGTTAGGCTGTTGTGATGCTGTTTATGAACCTAAAAGACAAGGAATCATCTTCTGTATGCTTTTAATAACATTCATGTTTACTTTTAAACTTCTTATCATGTATACACTAGTTTTGATGACTAACTCCCTCCAGCTCCCCTCCTAAAACCCACCAACCTGTCTCCCTTCAAATATTGTCCTTTTTTCCCCCATCGTCATCATCATCATCATCATCATCATCTTCTTCTTCATCTCCTTGAGTCCAATCAGTGCTGACCATGTACATGTGAGTGTGGGGCCATCCACTGGGACATAGAAAATTTACTGGCAGCCACCTCCCTGAACAAAAGTGACTCTTCAATGACTGGGCGCTGGTGGCACATGTCTTTAACCCCAGCACTCAGGAGGCAGAGACAGGCGGATCTCTGTGAGTTCGAGGCCAGCCTAGTCTACAGAGTGAGTTCCAGGACAGGCTCCAAAACTACACAGAAAAAAAGTAACTCTTCCTCTCTCTGTGGTTGCCTGCACAAGATCAGGCTAGTCAAAATTCCAACTTGGATAAGGAAGGGGAACTCCCAAGGCCCATATCTAGTTGAGGAGCTATTGGATGTTCTATGCATTTTATGTCTGAGAGTTTTCTAACATGTTACTAAGGTATTTTGCTGAAGAAGAAAAAAAACTGTAAGTTAGAAAAAAAAAAGCCTATGGTTCCATGCATTGAACAAGCAGTACTTTCAAAACACATTAGCTTTTTTTTCATTCAGATGTCACAGTCACCAAATCCAGTTCACTAACTTCCTTTTGCCATTTGACAGATATCATGCACTCTGGATAATTCTTAGAGAAATACAGTTCTTTCACTAGGAATCTTTCTAAACTGTTTCCAAAAAGGAAAGTTCAGTATAAATGCAGAGTATTACTGCATACAGGTGGTCCCAGGCTTTGTACAGCCCATGCCTGCATGAGCTCATAGCCTCCAGGACCAAGCACACATTTGGACTTGTTAACTAAATGAGCAGTTCAAGGTGTTCTTCGCTGGCCCTACCTTCTAACCTGTTGAGCAGTAGCATTAATGTGTCCCATAAAGTGGAGCTGGGGGAATAGTTTCAAATGCTTTACTGAAATGGAATTTAAATTTTGTATTCTGGTAGAGAATGGAAATGAAGAGAACTGGTTCTAATGAGTGAGTGTTTTGAAAAGGAATTAACTCCACAAGGTTGAAATAAAAACTAGTCCTCATGCCAGATGTAGCTACCTGCTAAACCCTGAAGAGTAAACTAGACTCTTAGGTGTTCAGCTGAAAAGGAAAAGATTTAAAAAGGAATGAAATTAAAAAAAAAACCAAAACGTGTTAGAGAGCCATGTCACTGCATTTTAAATAAAAATGTGAAATACAAATCAAGATTTTATAATTTGGGTTTTTTTCTGCATTGAGAACTGGAATTTTTGGATCAATGAGTGTTTTGGTTTGGGGGAATTGTTTTTCTGACTTCTAATTCCCAAATTAAACAGTATCAGTGAAGGACTGAAAATTAGAGTTACTGATTTAAATATAGATTCCACACTAGACTATTATCTCATTACAGTTAGACATGGCTTTTTCAAGAGGGAGGAATGAGCCACAGACCAGCACCTTTTCCTGTGTTTTAAATACATCCCACTCCCAGGCCAATTTGAACCCCTGAGACATTCTGTCTGAATAACCCCAGCCTTCCTGATGTGAGAATGGCCTCCCATTCTGCTATGGTCATTGAACTTAAACAGCCCCAGCAATGTGGGAAGCTATACATTCTTAATCTGTGGCTAACATGCAGGTGATGGCTTCAGAACTCAGCTCCTGAGGATGCCATCCTGCCCCAAGTAACTGCACCTGTATGTACATATTCACTTCTGGCTTCTTCCTGACTGTAAGTGAGAATTGTCATTGCATGAGGGCAGAGCTCTTTGGTTCTCCCCGAACACCTTGACAAGATATTTGGATACAGTTCTTTTAAAAGCCCATTCTTACTGTTGTGCAAGAAGCATGTACTTGTGAATATAAGCATGGCCATGCCTATCACCAGCAGAGGCCTCACCCTGCAGTTTATAGTTCCAAATGTTGCCACCTGGTAAGTAATGGCTACTCGGGTGATCTGAATGAGGTGCAACTGGAAGATGGAGCCTCCCCAGCTTCCCTTTCTCTCCTTTGTCAGGCCTCTTCATCTGTGTCCCCCTGGTGTCAGAGTATCAAAACTGACCCATCACGGTGGACGGGGGCCAACTCTGCGTGGCTGCCATTCCCACTTCCCAAGAATAACAGAGTTCAAAAGAAGACGCTCATAATCCTGTCTCTGTTTTTGTAAGCAAGCTCCATCCCTCCTGATGCTGAAGAAAGCAGTTTCTTACATGGCAGAGAGGTCAGTAGTTCCCCAAAGTTTGCCTCCCAATCTTAGAATTCAAACCACAACAAAAAGCCGCCCAAAAGTCACCGAAACTACAGTGTTCTCAAATCTGAGTTAATAATAAGGTTTCCTCCTACCCCGAGTCTTCTGGGTACCAGAAAATTCTTCTGTAAATGAAAAAACACATGTGACATTTTAAATACATGTTCTTCCACATCCCCCAAATATAATTTACATTAAAATAAAATATTTAAAGAGAAAACAAAGAAGGATCCAGAGATTTGATTGTTTCCCTACAGGGTTTGGGGAACCAGTAGCTTCATTCGGAACAAGAGATATCATTGAACTTGTGAAATAGAAGCAAAGCTGTTGGCTGTGTAGGAACAGTTTCTTCTGAAGTTAAGGCTGTCGATTTCAAAGGAGAGGGTGAGGGGAGAGCAGAGCGGGGCTGGTTGCTCTGTGCAGAACTTGGCTAAACTTTAAAGCGGAAAAAATCATAAATCTGTACACACAGGTGCTACTGAAATAATGAGTGTAGAATGGTGATAACTTTGAATCAAATAGCATAAGTAATTAGATAGAAAGGTGACCAGCTCACAGAAAAGGGTCAGGGATACGATAGGAATAATTTCCCCCAGCTGCTGCTTGCTCTGCGAACCCAGGCAGCAGATGCGGTTTTTATCTCCAGAGCAAGAACAATTTCTCTTCCTGTAAACTTTTTTTTTCTCTAAATTGAGTACAATAGCTGTGGGGAGGAAGGGAAAGAGACACCAGCTCATCTCTCCTCTATTTTCTCTGTAGGCCACCTAAAATGGGAGGCATTGCATTTGACCCTGCAAAGGCCAGGGCAGGTTGAAAAGTCTAAAACCCATCCGCTTTTTCTGAAATTCAAATGATAGCACCCTTTGGAGCACAAATGCTTTGAATCGTTTGCTAATATATGCACATCTAAATGGCTGCCCAGTTCCCCTTTGCCATCAGTCCAGAACCCCAGAACTCTCCATGCCTTCTTTCTCAGTCCATGTCTGTCTCCTAAAGCTGCCCTGGTGAAGATCCAAAGAACTATAGTCGCTCAGGGTGGCCTGTACCTACAGGGAGAAAGTTATGTCAAACACCATGGGGTGCAGCTTTAAGTTCCATTTCTACTGGCCCAGGAGATGGTTCAGTGTATAAAGGTAACTGCTGCAAAGCCGGAGGCCCCAGTACTCCCTGGTAGAAGGAGACTTTTGCAAATTATCATCTGACTTCCTACATACATGTTCTGTGGTGTGTTTGTGTGTGTGTGTGTGTGTGTGTGTGTGTGTGTGTGTGTGTGTTTGTGTGTGTGCGTGCACATACATGTGTGCTCAAGAATAACACCACAATAAATAATTTTCATTTTTTTAAATTCCAGTTCTATTCCCTTCTAGCTCTGTAGCATTGACCAAGTCACTTTTTAGATACAGTCTCTTGTCTGGAAAATAAGAAAATTCTAATTTCTAGCTACTGGGGTTCAAGGATTCAATTATGTCACCCATACAATACTTCCAATGTGAGCACAGTAGGTAGGAAAGCTTTGAAGCTAACCACTGAGCTAAGTCCTTATCTGCCCTTAGTTCTTTACTCCATTCTGACCAAGTCTACCAACATGAATGTAGAGTAAAGGGAAAACATGGGAGAAAGGAAGGACATTCTCTTCTTCCTTGTAACCCTTGTAACAATAGGAAACATCAACCATGGCAGTAACAGATGTTGGTGTTTATTTAGCTGCTTGTACATTCCTGACTCCATGTGAAGCATCTTATTTATCACAAGAGTTACTGCTGTTAACCCATCACAGATCATGTTAGGTTTGTTGACAGCTCAGTCTACCAAAGCATTTCTACAGCATTTCTTCTCTGGTTTATTCATTCCTTCTTCTAACACAGTTATTGCTTTGATCTAAGACCAGGACTTTACATCCATCTGTGAAAGGATGGTTAGGTTGGGTTCCATCTTCATTCTCTTCAAATGACAGCTGTATTGTATTTACAAAACCTCTTGCTCTCTAAATCTGCCAGCTTCATGCTACCCACTGATCCACTGTGTCTTATATATTTCCTATTCCAAGTCACTGACAAAATGGATTTCCTTCCAGGTACCATTTGCCTTGGTCCTTGTCATGGTAAGTGGGTCCCCTTGGGTCCCTAGAGGAATTTGGAGGCTAAATTTCACAGTATTTCCTATGTATAGCATTCACCGAGAAAACATTAGCAGCATAGCTTCTAATGACCTTGAATCCAATCGGGACTTTCTCACCAACAGAAGGGGTCCACTACCTCATGAGGCACCTTGAGCCAGTATATGCTCCCCTCATGGAAACTTCTCCTTCTCTAGTTAACACGGATCCAAGATTGACCTCCCCAAACGGCATTAGTGGGACAATTATTTACTTTCCATACTCCAAAGAGAAAAATGTCTAAGTTTCCTCGACCCTCTGGAGAGAATTTATTTCTGCTTCCTTCCTGCCTGCCCACCATCTCCCCATCGCACATTCCTAGTCTCTGTCTCTCCCTCACTCCTCCCTGCTGGAGAGTCTGGGCAGCTCTTCTCCAGGGGTTTCCAGGTTGAGATTCTCCTCTACTGGCAGTTGAAGACTGGAAGGTGCTTTGCAACTCTCTCCCTCTCAGGAACATCTGCCCCACTCTCCTCTTTGTTTTCTTCCTTGGCTCTCTAATAATAACTCTTTCCCGTCATTGGCGAAACTAACCTTCAAACACCAGACAATTATTAATGTTAGGGACTTGGAATAAAAGATCAGAATTCATGGCAAAACCCCAAATCATAAATTGTTATTAAAGTGCTTCCCACATTCTTCCACTTGATTTCTTTGTAGAAAGATAGTAAAATTATTTAATAAGCTATACAAGGCTAGTAATATTTACAAAGAGCTGTAGGGTAGCCTTGACTGAATTTATAAACCATGGGAAATATGTACAGACATTATTAGGTGGTTTTTCAATAATGTAGCATTCTAATCTTCTAGGAGGACTAAAGAGCCCCACGGAGAACTACATGTAAGAAGTTTCCAATTGAAGAACATGTTTTGCCTTTGAAAACTTACTACTTAGAACACCATTCCTAGGCTTATAGAGGGGATGCTATGTGAAAAGCCATGACACTTGCTTTATTTGTAAGAAGTCACTGATGGCAGCACATTGGCCCAGGAACATGTATTTAGTGCATGCATATGTGTGTGTATGTGATTTTATGGAGTGAATACATACATGTGCACCTGCATGTGGAGACTGGTCTTCCTGAGTTACTCTCCATCTTATTTTCTGAAGCAATGTATTTCACTGAGCCTGGAACTCACCCATTAAGCTAGCCTAGCTAGCCAATGAGCTCCAGAGATCTACCTGTCTCTGCACAAATCACAGCCCCAAGCACTACTATTACAAATATGTGACCAGTTTTGTTTTGGTTGTTAGGTTTTTTTCCCCTGGGTATCTGAACTAAGGTCATAGTGAATAGCAAAATAGTAAATAGTGAATAGCAAACATAGTGAATAGCAAAAATAGAAAAAAAATAGCAAAAAAAAAATGAACTGGGCCTGAACATGTATTTTTGACAGAGCCACTGCTGCAGTCAAGACAGATGAGACTGTGAGCCCCATATCTCTCTTCCACACTCCTGTTCAGTACCTGGGAAGGTAGCCTTTGGCCTTGTGTCCTTCCTGTCTGCTCTTCCTGATGCCTTCTTCATGAAGGACTGGATTGCCCTGAGGAATAATGTAGACAGAGTTTTCTGTCCCACTGGCCCGCTCCCAAATAACCACACAGAGACTTAATAAATTAAAAACGCTCAGCCCATAGCTTAGGCTTGTCTTTAGCTAGCTCTTATAACTTAAATTAACCTATTTTTTAATTAATCTGTGTGCTCCCCAAGGCTCATTTACCTCATGTATGTACTTCCCATCCTGCCCACTCTATATCTCATGGTGTCTCCTCTGACTCTGCCCTTCTTTTCCCCAGCATACTCTCTGCTCCAAAAATCCTGCCTAGCCATTGGTCAGTCAGCTTTTTATTAACAAGGAGAGCAACACATCTTCACAGTGTACAACAGGATCATTCCACAGCAGAGTACATCTCTATGGTGAATGCCCATCTCAGTCTCATTTGGGGAGGTGAAGTACTTTCTCCCACTTTTCTAATTTCTGAAGTTCGTTTTTCTCAGACTGAGATTCAGAAAATACATTTTCCCAAGAAGATCTGGAGGGAATTCCCCTGCAGAAACCATTGCAGTGGTGAATATCTATTGTCACAATCTACCCTATAGAAACCAATGTAGTAGTGAGCATCTATTGTCTATGTAGTAGGACAGGCCCATAGGGTTGAGGAAATTGGCTCAGACCAGTAGCCAAGGCATACACATAATGTACTCCTTAAAAGCCAACCTGGAATCTGCCTAAGGGCCTAGCAACAGGAGCTGTCAGAATTCCTGACCATGCTGAGTCTGCCTGAGGACCTAGCAACAGTTGATGTGATGTCAGAGTTCCTGATTGTGCCCAGCCAATGAGGGACAACCACACAGACTGGGCTCTGGGAGGAGGGTTATATAAGGCCTTCCCTGTTATTGAATAAAGGAGTTCATTATTTGCTTTCAATGGACTCCCGGTGTCTAAGTCGTTGACACCGCACCTTCTCACCCCCTCCCCCGAAGGAGCCGTTAGAATCCAAGTAACACTGAAGTTCGTTTTTCACAGACTGAGATTCAGAAAATACATTTTCCCAAGAAGAGCTGGAGGGAATTCCCCTGTAGAAACCATTGTAGTGGTGAATATCTATTGTCCCGACCTACCCTATGGAAACCAATGCAGTAGTGAGCATCTATTGTCTTGGTCTATCCAAGATCACTCCCCATTCTTTCTAAAATAGAGCCATGGCTATTGTTCATGGAACTTCTCTGCCAATGCTGTGTGGCTGTCAGCCACAGTGTCCACTTCCAAGCAGCAGATAAAGTTACCTCCTTTTTTTCCCCCTAATTACAGCATTTCAACTTGTACACCATGGTGTGGTTAACCAGTATCTTGTCTGGAGTCACTTTTCAGCCATCAGTTGTTAGGATGCAATTCCAGCTAGGATGTTACAGATAAAAGAGAGATGCTAATCAATATCAAGATTTCAGATGTATCTTTAGTTCCTATTTTTCCCAAATGCCCAGTTGTTGACAATATCCCAATACATTATAGATTTTTCTTTTTCATAAGAGTTCTTTTGCTTGGAACAAATAAAATCTAAAAGATTCCAGTGGAGGAAGAAGAAACAAGCTCTATAAAACTACTAGCTTGTGGAAAGTAAAAGGTTGACCAAAGGGCCCTTGTCTACTGAAGACCTTTG
>CABHPQ010138800.1:0-13644 GCA_902168405.1 Peromyscus aztecus | reverse complement strand
AGAGAGAGAGAGAGAGAGAGAGAGAGAGAGAGAGAGAGAGAGAGAGACCATGAAAGCTTATAAATGCTATCTAGCTCCTTCTCACAGCTAAGTAACCATAGCAATCAATTAGTTCATGTGCCGACTCCAACTTGCTTTATTTTTAAATAAAAATAAAAGTGCCTCTTGTTAGCAAAACAGTATGTTCATTAGGAAAAACAGGAAGAATTTTAAATGAACATTTAGGGCACAGTAACGTAACTCCACAGTCCAGTGAGAACCATAGCTAATACCTTTGGTCTTCAAGATCATTGTATAGATTTTAAGGTTCTCTTTAAATAAAACCTGAGCCATGTATTACTGTATAGCCTTCAATAACAGTCTTGAAGACTTTCTTGAGACTTTAAACATTAAGTATTTCATAGTACATTTTGTGTTGCATTGGTTTTGTTGTAGTTTTCTGCTAGCGACATTGTTGTGTGCCTTGTTTCTTTAGACTAAACTTTTTAGAAATGGGCTTGCTGAGTCAAAGTGTTCTGACATGTATTGCCCAATTGTTCTGCAGGGTGTATTAATGTAGACAACCACCAACAATAAACACCTTCGTCAACACTGAACCGAAAAAAAATAATTTTAAGAAATCTTTGTCAAGTCAGTAGGGAGAATTCAATTTGATTTCTTTGATTACTAGCGAGGTTGAACATTATAGTCATTGGCCTTTGGCATTTCGTATTTTATGATTTGTTTTGCCACAGCCTGTATTCAGTATTCCCTGAAGATACCTGTTATTGATTTCTGAGACCAGCTTCTCTATATAAGGGATATTGATCTTCTGTGTTTAAATATTTTTCCTTACATGAATCGGTCTTTTATGTTTTGACCTGAAGTGGTGAAAAAAAATATGTACTCAAGGTCTGTTTTTCCTCTTTTGATTTTGTATCTAATGTTACTTTTAGGAAACATTCTCCATCTATTGTGTAGATGTTTATCTGTCTATTTTTGCTGTTGCTCGCTTCTCCTCTTTCCTCCCCCCTCTTCCCCTTTTTCCTCCTCTTTCTTCTGAGTTAATACGTCATGTATCCAGGATGACCTTCACTTTGCCATGTAGGTGATGCTGGCCTTAGACTCTTGTCCCCACCTCTTGAGTGCTGGGGTTATAGGCTTGCTCCATTATACCTGCCTTAGTTTCATTTTTTTAAATTTATGAACTTTATTTGGTGTGACAGAGACATGCTTAAATATACTTATTTCAAAAGGTCCATTATTAAAGAGTTAACCAATTTTGCTTCATTTTACTTTTCTCCTAAGATATTTGCATTAGCTATATAATAAAGCACTAACCAAAAGTTGTACATTAGCAGGGAGTGGTGGCGCACGCCTTTAATCCTAGCACTTGGGAGGCAGAGGCAGGTGGATCTCTGTGAGTCTGATGCCAGTCTGGTCTACACAGTAGGTTCCAGGCTGGCCAGGGCTACACAGTAAGACCCTGTCTAAAAAAAATATTGCACATTGGAGGCCCATGGTCACATCTAGCCTATGGAAACATATATGTTCATGTATATCTATACATATACGTGTGTGTATTTTGTGTGTGTGTACATGTTTTTTGTGGGTGTAAGTGCCTGTGCACACGTGTGTATATGTCTGTGGAAGCCAGAGGTCAAGGTCAGGTATTCTCTTCCATCTCCGTTCACTTTGTTTTTTGAGACCTGCTCTCTCACTGAATGTGGAACTTGCAGATTTAGCTAGCCTTTCTAGTCAGAAAGTCCCAGAGAGCCTCCTGTCTCTGTCTCCCCAGGACTGGGTCACAGCCTCCTCACACCTGCAGACCCAGGCCCTCGGGCTTCTGTGACAAGCACTTTGTGGACTGGGCCACCTCCTGAGCTCTTTGCCTATGGATGCATTTTGTTCAGGTAGTTTTGAATTGGTTGTTTAAAGATAAAAACTAGGAAGTTTTATTCCAAAATCCAGCTTTACAAATGTCTCCTGAAGAAATCACTCTGTCTGGCAACCAGGCACAAAATTCCTCTTGACAGACTTGTAGAGCTGGGAACAGTTACTTCTAAGAACTCCCCCATCCGTGTGCTTCATTCATTTTTGATGTCCACTCAGTTCCTGGTGACATTTAATTACAACCACTGGTGTTCACATCTAAATCTACACACACCTTACAACTGGACGGATTATGAGAATTAGGAAAGTTTGAAGTTAGTTCTGCTGAGTTTTCCAGTAGTTACACAAAAAAATGACAATTTTGTCTTTTCTTTTTCAGTTTGTATATTTCCTAAAACTTTTTTCTTGCCTTATTATATGTGGCTAAAAGCTTTCTAACAAAGGTCGTGCATGCTAGCTGGCATCTTTATATTATACCTGGCTTTAGCAGGGATGTCTTGGCATTTGACTTTTAAGTGTGAAGTAAGCATTTTCCATTGTCAAAATATATGCATTTTGTGGTTCGCTGATGCTCTGATGCTTTATTAATATGTCATGCATGTTGAATTTTATCAAATCAAATGACTTCAATATCTAGTGATATCCTGTGGCTTTTCTCAAAACTTAATGCTTTATAATAAGATTTTCTAATGTTCAACCACATGTGTTCTTTTATTATAAATCTTAATAATATTTAACACTACCTAATGTACCCTAGTAATATACTTATTAATTTAATTTGCCTTTTAAAAATAATTAGAAAATTTGCATCTCATTTCAAAGTAAGATTTGTCTATTGTAATTCCCTCTCTTAGCTCTTTGTACTTTGTCAACTTTTTTCTTAAATGTACATAATCTTAAATTCTCACTGTTGCTATGATTAATTTTTTATTGCATTAACGGATATGTTCCTTAGTTTCTTTGAAAGTTAATTTATATGGCAGTGACTAATTTTATGTGTCATTTGGCTGGGTAAAAAATTGCACAGATAGCTGGCAAAATACCACCTCTAGGTTGGGGTTCCAGAGGAGACTAGCCTTTGAATTAGTCAACTGCTTAAAGATTTCCCTGCCAATGTAGGGCTATTTCCCAGGGTGTTGAGGGCCCAAACAGAACACAAAGGTGATGAAAGGGCATATTTGCCATGGGTTCTTGAGTGAGCATACCCCTCTTCTGCCCTTAGTCATGTTCTCAGCTCTCTCCAGTTTGGACTCAGATTGGGACTGATACACTTGGGAGACCTGGTTAGAACTACATCTTCTTGGGACTTTAACCCACAGAAGGCAGCTTTAGGGACATCCCTGATTCCCCGATGGTACAAGCCAATCCCTTGTAAGAAATTCTTTTCATGTACACCCTTTTTTTCTGTATACATCCTCTTGGCCTGTGTCTCTGGAGAACCATAATAGACACTATTTTCTACTTGAATTAAAAAATGATCTTATAGCTGGATGATGGTGGTGCACGCCTTTAATGTCAGTACTCGGGAGGCAGAGAGGCAGGTGGGTCTCTGAGTTTGGGGCCAGCCTGGTCTGCAGAGTGAGTTCCATGACAGCCAGGACGACACAGAGAAACTCTGTCTTGAAAAACAAAAACAAATCAAAACCTGTAGCTAGAGTTTTCCTGCCTGGCCCACAGTCAGGATAAATCTCTCTCACTTGCCAGTCCCACAGCCGCTCAGACCCAACCAAGTAAACACAGAGACTTATATTGCTTACAAACTGTATGGCCGTGGCAGGCTTCTTGTTAACTGTCCTTATATCTTAAATTAATCCATTTCTACAAATCTATACCTTGCCACATGGCTCGTGGCTTACCGGCATCTTTACAAGCTGCTTGTCCTGGTGGTGGCTGGCCGAGACTCCCTCTGCCTTCCTGTTCTTTTTATTCTCTCTGTTAGTCCCGCCTACACTTCCTGCCTAGCCACAGGCCAATCAGTGTTTTATTAGCAACACATTTGCCATACAGAACATCCCACAGCAAAAACCCACAAATCTTACATTTATTTATTTATTGTGTGAACGTGGGAAGGGGTACAAGCGTGTCATGGCACATGTGTGGAGGTCAGAGGATGAGTTTTGGTTCTCCCCTTCTGTCTGTATTCAAGGGTTCAAACTCAGGCTGACAGCCTTGGCCAAAGTGCCTGTATCTGCTGAGCCACCTCACCCACCTTGTAAAAACAGTCTTCATGTGAACGCATTATATGTATGGAATGACCTATGGCCTGCGTTTGTGTAGTTTATTATTTTACTTATTTCATTTTTCAAGACAGGGTCTCACTGTGTCACTCTGACTGGTCTGGAACAGTTATGTAGACAAGGGCTGGTCTTGAACTCACAGAAATCCACTTACCTCTGCTTTCTGGGTGTTAGTGTTAAAGGTGTGTGCCACTATGCCTGACCGTTTGTATAATTTTTTTAAAAAAGATTTATTTATTATGTATACAGTGTTCCGCCTGCATGTATACCTGCATGTCAGAAGAGGGCATCAGATCTCATTATGGATGGCTGTGAGCCACCATGTGGTTGCTGGGAATTGAACTCAGGACCTCTGGAAGAGCAGCCAGTGTCCTTAACTGCTGAGCCTTCTCTCCAGCCCCGGTTTGTATAATTTAAAGAATAATTATTTTAAAAAGTACCCATACAATCACCACCCAGACCAAGACTTAACATATCACCTGTGCTTGGAACTTGCTTCCAACTGTACCCCCTTTCCATCCCCCCTAAAAACCGCTGTACTGATTTTTGAGGTGATATGGTCTTGATTTGGGGTTACAGTTTTTTTAACCTCTTACATGTGTATCATTTAACAATATGTTCTTTAACTGGGCATGTCTTAATCTTTCATGGCCATGTTTTCATGATGCTCCCTTTGCTTGGTACTACGTGTATGCCACACACCTGAGCAGGCTCATGTCAGGGACGACACTCATTTTTACTGCTGTATCATTTTCCATTATATAGATTTATTATCCGTTCTACAATTGAGTGACATTGTTGCATTTAAGGTTTCAGAAGAGAAATCTGCTGTTTGCGTGAGCAGCTTATTTTGTTTTGTTTTCTACCTGGATGATCATAGGATTTTTTTTTAAGTCTTTGACTGTCATAATTTACTAGAATAAATTCAGACAGCTCTTTTCAGCCTGCCTGGCACTCTCACGGTGGTTCTCTCTCTTCTCTTAACTGGTGCTTTTTCTCCACGCTTTCTTCCTCTCTGCTCGTCTAGATTAGAATGGATGACGACGGTTCTCCTGGAGATTATGGGTCTCTCTGCAGAAATGTTTCAATCTCAACATGGGAAACAAATTTATATTTTCTTCACTATAACCACTTTGGAAGTGACATGGCATGTGAGGGGTGGGCAGCTTTACCTAAGCCAGAAGGGCTCCCCGCTGTGACTGCCCTGGCACCCCAACAAGCTTACGCTCCATCCCTACTCCCCCCCCCCCCCTACCCCCTCCAGCCCCTCTCTACTCCCACCCAGTCACTATCTGCCACTGCTTTGACATGGCAGCTTCACCTGGAAGCAAATCTCTCCTCTCCTCTCCATGCTTTCAAAGAACAGGACAAGCACTGAGCAGGCCTGGGGTTACCTGGCCCTCCCTGAGCGCTCCAGGTCCCCTTCTGAAGGTGGTGGTGGTGTTTGACTTGGGCACCACAGCCTCGGGATTCTCACTCATCTGTGGTCTCTGTGACACAATGGTGTGTCTGTCCTCTTCTACCCTGCAGGTCTTTCATCAGGGAATCCCCGAGGGAAAGCATTAAATGCATTGATTTGGGTTGTCCCTTGGGGCTGGAAATACCACCTATTTAGCTTGTATTGATCCTCAAATTGAAAAGTGGGCCTCTTGTGTGGCACACTGCCTCCCGGAGCCTGGTAGGAGGGGCGGCGTGGATAGAGAATGATGGACAGCCTCTGTTTTCCAGTCCTTACCTTGAGAAAAAACCCCCAGCTTATTTAGCAGGTTGGCAGGGAAACTGAACACTACCTAAGATTTATAGTCGCCCGAGGGACCAGCTCTTGTTTCAGTGTTGAATAGCACAGTCTCTTCCTCATAGTGCCTACAACAGGAAGGGAGGCCAATCATTTGCCAAACATCTTGTAGAAAGGGGAAAAAATGCATCAGATGGGAGACTGTCCTTAACATCCTTCCTTTCCGGAAATCTTGTGACTAGTGTTTCCTTTCATTGCTCAGGGCACATGCCCCTCTGTGTGTGTGTGTGTGTGTGTGTGTGTGTGTGTGTGTGTGTCTGTCTGTCTGTCTGTCTGTCTATTTCTCCAATCCTAGAGTCCTGAGTTGTTCCTGCTTCAATGTCACCTAAAGCTTTTTATTCGGTGTTTGAAGGGCGGGTTGTCTCATTATTGCATAGACATTTTTTTTATTGCCATAAGGGTCTGACAAATTAGGGATGACATTCCTTTTGGAGGATCTCTGGTTCAGTTCTCCTTTGTGGGCCTTGCAGTGCCCGTAATAGTCATTCAGCATGCAGTTAAGACTTTCCCCTTCCTCCTGGGAAACAAAAGTGATTAGCAAACTCTGACTTCACTTATTGTTCTTAAGTAAATTGCATTAAAATTTATGGGTACCTTTCCAAGGGAAGACAAATTATACATATTACAAGAAGGGAAGAAAAGACACGGTGATTATGTAATTCCTTGGAGAAAGGCTCTTTGTTTTGCTTGCTACATAATATATCCATCAGAGCAGACCCATCCTTCAGTGGGTCTATGATGCCTGTGTGTTCTGACGGGAGAGCCAAGTTACTGGCCCTATTTCTGAGAAGATAATTGAAAAGTTAGACATTCCTGCACCCCTGGGGAATTGTCTGTGTCCTTGGAGTAAGTGTCTTCCTCCCTGACTAGAGACAGAGGTAGGGTGGGGTAGGGAGGGTGCTCTTAGACGAATCATATTTGAAAAGAAAATTTTTTCCAGCCCAAATCTGGAAACGACGTATTATGACCCAGTGTTTCTTGAACTATCCTGGATAGAGAAGAAAGGGGAGGAATAAAATCACTCTGATTCCTTTGCGGCTGCTGGAATGTGGCACCTGCCAGTACTTTTCCTGTAAGACCACCCAAGTGGGCCCCATCTGGAAAAGAAGACAACCTGATTGATAATGTTACAGAATATTCTATGCTGTCCTTTTGGTTGCAATAAGTCATGTGGGCAGGATGCTACGAGACAGAGATGCCAAAAAAGTTGACTCTCTTGTGTTTCCTTCTTACTGCATATGCTGCTAGGCAATGTTCAAGTATTGTGCAGAAGGTGGATTCTTTGATTGTCTGAATGGTCACCGAGCCTGCAGCTGGGTGCAGAATGACATCCGAGGTAAGACTTGTGATCTGTGGGAAGGGGGAGCTGTTCTAACCTCTCTCCTAAAGATTATCCCAGGTCAGAAAGTCTACACTAACCAACTATAACTTAACGGATTATTTAATAGATGTGCCTCAGTTTCCTTTTCTGTAACAAGGGGACAAAATAGGGTACTTTCTGGCAATGCTGTGAGGATTAAATGGGCTGTAGTTGTTAGAAAAACTTCAGGACCAGAGAAAATGATTAACATTAATTAGGATATGAATGTTGTCCTATTTGGATATTTGAAGAGTAAATTCCTGCCCAGTCTTTGGTAGAAATATTAAAACAATCAAACGAGTTGGTCTCTAAGAGAAGATGAACTATCATGGAATATTTGCTGATATTTTACGTGTCTGTCCTTGGTGATAGAGAATGGATGTCTGCGCTGGGACACCAGAGTCTTATGTACTTTGTTTAAGCCCCATAGATCATGCCCACAAATCTCTCAGTTGCATTCAACTCCCATGAGAAGGAACAGGACGCACAGTGACGGCTGAGCAGCTCAGCTCCGTCAGGCGTCCTCCCCGAGAGACCTCAGAAACCCTGGGTTTAGAGCAAAGATGCCTTCCAGCTAGATTGACTATAAAAAGATCTCTCTCTCCCCCATTGACTTTTGTTATAAAATCAGAGATATGACTTCATGGGAGGCGGGAAAAATCCCCCAATTGATGGACAAGATTGTTAAGGAATGAGTAGATGATGTGTTTGCTTTATTCTGCAACCAAGATCTACGTTCTCAGCTGGAACTCCTGCCTTTATAGCTCATAAAGATTTAGTGCAGAGGCTTAAAAAGTTGTAGGTGGAGTAAATGTTGATATGGGTTGACCATGTCTGTAGGACAGAAACTATACACATATATATGTATTATATATATATATATATGAAATTTATTGAAGTGTTGTGGAATTCTTTGTGAAAAAGAACCTTATTCAAAAAAATTTATATGTGAAAGAGATAAGACACACCTACTTGTGGGTCTGGAGAGGAGGTCACAGCCCATAGCCTAGCCTCTTGTGGAGGGCCCTGGCAGTGACCTTAGTGTTTTAAGGAACACAATTAATTATAAAGACTCTCTGTATGACCCAAGATGGGGTTCTTGAGATGGAGTGACCTAGCAAGTCTGTACAGTTAATTATGGAAAACCAGGAGCAGGACTTAGCACTTTGGCCGTGCTAGGAGATGTCAAGGTTACCTTTCTGCTTTCTCTGCAGGGGAAGAATTTCCGTTACTTTGACACACAAAGGAGACAGTAGTATTTAGCACCAACCTGCTCTTTTTAGTGCCAACGCTAGATCGCTGCAATACTACAAATCTACCAGTAGATGACGCTACAGGCTACATTATTGTGTGTGTGTGTCTCCGGCTGTCTTTTACTTGGAATTTCGTCTTTAAGGGGAGTTGGCAGACTCCTTAGAATCCCTGCATGAATTTGGGGGAATCGAAGAGAAACACAAAATTTTTTTAAAATCATGCTCTAACAGTGGTAGAAAATCCAAGAAGTTACTTGGCTAATTAATAAATATAAGTTTAGTTGAAATCAGTTTTTAACAAAAGGGAAAAGGGCTATTTAAAGCTAAGCCTCCTGGATAGAAGCAGTCTGTGGCTCTGAGCGGCCCTCATCTCTGTCCCATTCAGCAAAGCCTCCCTCTGCTTCACAGAGAGGACTTTGAAGGACTGAGGAGTGGGAGTCAGAGCACACTGCTTGGCTGTGCCATCCTGGACTCCTTAGTTAACCTCACCCGGCTTTGACATAATAACATCGATTACACTCTGCTGTGAAGATGATTGAGATGATACGTGAAAACAAAGATTAGCTGTCACCATTAACTATGATTGTTTCACCCAGCGCAAGTATTTTTTTGTAGCCAGAAGCATTCGAAAAACACTTACGAGTTTAAGCTTTCATTTAAAAAAGTGGGAACCGGGGACTTAAGAGGCCGTGTGGTTGGGTTCGCTAAGTTTCACAATTTCATGATACAATACAACTATTTATGTAAAACAAGACTCTCGAGCACTCCTAATCTTTTACAGGTGTACCTTGCTCCACTTGGGGGGAACTTGATATTTCCCTCTTTGAGTTTAAGAAACTCACGGAATGCAAAACAATCCTTTTTATCATTTAACGTGCCCAATAGTTCCCTTTAGTTTTAAAAGTAATATTTATTTGTTCTACGTGTAAAAGTAATAATCCAGAACAAATCTGTAAAATTTCACCGAGTGATGTGCTCTATGCAAGGATTCTGTTAATGTGGTTAAAACAGTTTAATCAGTAAATACAGATGTTTTCACAACTTTCCAGTCGCTGAGCCAATGCTTTGATTGAGGTGATTTGTTGATTAGAAAAATATTTTGAAAAGTTCTGGTTTACTGAATAGCTCTGTGGGCTGCCAAGTGAAGGCTTCCATGAAGTGGGAGTGCTTGGTATGAGGTCTTTGGCGCTGACCGCTTTCGCGAATTTTTAGATGGGTTATTTAAAGTTTTGTGGGTCCACCCTCATTTAGTTTACCTCTCTGTTGAATTCCTAGTTATATGATAAAACAAGGCCTATGGTGTAGCCCTAGCTGACTTTTAATTCATGATCCTCCTGCCTCATCCTCTCAAGTGCTGGGATTTACAGGTGTGTGCCCAAGTTTGGCTGTGACATTCAATTTTATAATGATAGAATCCCACTCCAATCCCGTGTGCTCTTCTCACAGGGTCAGAGAAATCTCTAGATTCTGGAACTAACAAGTTAAGGATTGGCTGGATGATTGGATTCTGGATATTCTGGCTATTTCGAGGGTTTCCATGACAGAGAATAAAGAGCCCCTAAACTCTTTCCGGTGGTCCTAGAGCCCGCTATTGCTGCTTCTACCGGCAGGGGGCGCAAGTGTTACTGATACAGGATACATGGGCCACACATTAACATGCGGTCTAGGGGCCACTGTGATTTCTGGGGATCATGAAGATGTTTGGAATGATTTTAAGTAGAAAGAAAAATAAATATAATAACGAATATTCAATCACGAACCCAGCCTAGATTACATTTGTCTTTATACTAACATACAACTAAAATGGAATTATTATTATTATTATTATTATTGTTATTGTTGTTGTTGTTGTTAACGGAATAAGGAACCCACAAATACTGAAGTGTCTCAGGCCCATGAACAGCATAACGAACCCTAAGTTACACTTCCGAATCCGGAGTTCTAAATTTACTGTAAGGAGCCAGGGCAAGCAGAGACGGCCAGAGGGAGAAAATTCCTCCCTTCTCCAGAGGCCAAACATTCTTCTCTAAACTGCGCCCTGGATGACTAAAAGGAGGAGGTTCCGGACTATCTGCATTGTTTTAGGTCACCAAACCGATGGGCCAAAGATCTTTCTGACCTCAAGGCTATCTAACTCTTCGCCTCTCACCTCCTTCTTGCGTCTCCAGAAGCAGAAGCAGGCCCTAAAACAATACGGGTCTGGACGAGACAGTGCAGGGCAGGAAACCGGGGCCTTCTCCCCACCCAGGCTTCAGGCAACCGTACTTCAGGCCAACTATGGGTGACTCAACTTTTCCCTCCTCGGGAAGTTACTCAGGAGGGCTCAGAGATACCTCTGAAGGACACAGAAGGTCAAGAGACCCGCCTTCTGGGTGACTAGCAGGCCTTGCCTGGATGGCTGAGGACAAAAGGAGAGGTTTCTAGACTGCGGCTGCTCATTCTCGACAAGGGCACTGTGGTCTGATACCCCAAACCCCGGTCTGGCTGCCTGCGGGGAGTACCTGCACCGTCTGGGCTGCGGATCCACAGCTAGGGTCTTCCAGGGCTTCTTTTTAGAAGGGGTGGAAGAGGCCGGGCAGGGAAAACTGTTCGGAGAGGAGCGGGATGAAGCGCTGGGATTAAAGGTGTGCACCACCGCCGCCAGGCCGAGCTTTAGAAGTGTTTCATGAACGTTTAGGAGATGGGCGGTATATTGGTAGGGTGGTATATTGTCAGCATGACTGCTACCCAGGACACAGCCGCAGTTTTCCAGGTACCTCATGTCTAGTCCTTGCCTACCCAGAGTCAGAGGTGCACAGTGGGACAGGGCAGATGGTGTGAAGAGAACCTGTCAGGGAAGAAGGTGTGAGACAGGTCTGTGGAAGGGGGCCTAAGCAGGATGTAGGAGAGCTTCCTCATTTCCAGAGACATCACTGCTCCTACCCTCTCTTGCAGAACAAGCTTCCTCCATTACGTGACGCTCCTAGGACCAGGCGATAACTTTGGCTATTTAACTACTGGGTGCCCCATCCTGATAGCACCAAGGATATTGGCCTTTTCACTGGGCTGGCCCTGGTAGGCCACAGGGAGAAGTGTCCTTATAACACCATTTCTGTGTTCACTTATGGCTTCGTCTTTTATCCTTGGTGGAGCCAGGCCTGGGGACAGACATGAGTAATATGTGGCCACTGCCTTCAAGGAGCTCAAAGTCTGGTGGGAGAGACAGAAAGCAAATAGTCTGTTGGCACACAGTGACAACTGCTGGGCCAGAGGTGTGCCCGGAAGGTGGTGGCAGCTGTGACCGGTGGTGCTGGCACAGGGTAGGCATTCCAGGGAAGAGAAGTCCTGAAGGAATGTAGGTGTTAGCTGAGGAGAAGTCAAGGAAGGACATACAAAGTTCCATCGCCATAAAAGCTGGGTGCTCGGGGCTGCAGGTGGGTGGAAGCAGGTTAGCTCTTGCCAATCTGTCGCAAGCTACAGTCCCTGGAAAAAGGGAACTCCGGTTCCGGAACTGCCTCCATCAGATGGGACTATGAGGCATTTTCTTGATTGCTGGTTGATGTGTGAGGGCTCAGCCCATCATGGGCAGTGCCATCCCTGGGCAGGTGATCCTGGGTTGTATAAGAAAGGAGGCTACTGGCTGGGCGGTGGTGGCACACACCTTTAATCCCAGCACTCAGGAGGCAGAGCCAGGCGGATCTCTGTGAGTTTGAGGCCAAGCTGGTCTACAGAGCGAGATCCAGGACAGACATCAAAACTACACGGAGAAACCCTGTCTTGAAAACACAAAACAAAACAAACAAATAAAAAAAAAGGAAAAGAAAAGAAAAAGAAAGAGAGAAAGAAAGAAAGAAAAAGAAAGAAAGAAAGAAAGGAGGCTAAGACCACCTGTGTCCCACAGCCACTCAAGTAAACACAGAGGCTTATATTACTTATAAACTATATGGCCTATCAGGCTACTTGTAAGCTAGCTCTTATAACTTAATTCAACCCACTTCTATTAATCTATATATTGCCACGTGGCTGTGGCATTACCGGTCTGCTGGCATCTTGTTGCTCCTTGGGTGGCGGCTGGCGTCTCCTCGACTTGCCCTTCTTCTCTCACTCTCTCTCTTGGATTTTCCCACCTGGCTCCATCCTGCTCTGCCATAGGCCAGTGCAGCTTTATTTATTATCCAATGGGAGCCATACATATTCACAGCACACAGTAAGACATCCCACAGCAAGTCAGCAACACTCCTCCCTGGCCTCTGCTTCAGTTCCTGCCTCCGGGTTCCTGTCCTGAGTTCCTGTCTTATTTCCCCCCTGAGGATGACTGTAACCTATAAACCAAATAAACCGCTTCCTCCCCAAGGTTGCTGTCGATCCTTGTTTGATCACAGCAGCAGCGTGAAGCAGAGTAGAGCTAGATGAGGAAGGGAGGGAGATGAGAACAGAGAGAGGCGAGGCTGGAGGTCATGCCAAGGAGCCAGGCTTTCTCCTCTGAAGGCTGGGAAGTTATCATGAGATTCCCTCAGGGTGAGAGAGATGCACACAGTAGGGTATGAATTCCATCAGGGAGGGGAGGAGATGGGACAATGACAGGTAGATCTGCTAGAGGGTTATTACCAGCAGGAAGTGATTAAAAACCTGATGGGGGGAGGGCTGGAGAGATGGCTCAGCGGTTAAGAGCACCGGCTGTTCTTCCAGAGGTCCTGAGTTCAATTCCCAGAAACCACATGGTGGCTCACAACTATCTCTAAAGGGATCTTCTGTAATACAGGCATACATGTAGACAAAGCATTCGTAAATAAATAAATAAATGCTTTTAAAAAAAAAAAGAAAGAAAATGGTGTTTAAAAAAAACCCCTGATAACTACCCCCCCCCCCAAGATGCCTCATTAGGTTAAGTATTTGCTTCACAAGCATGAGTTAACATTTCCAGTATTTACAAAATCACTGGGTGTGGTTGGTGGTAATCCCAGTGCTGGGGAGGTGAAGACAAGAGGCCCCTTGGGGCTCCCTGGCCAGCCAGTTAGATGAATTTGGACCCTCTGGGTTCAGTGTCTCAAACAATAAGGTGTAAAGTGATGGAGGAAAACTCCTGATGTCAACCTTTGGCTCACACACATGTACACCACACACACACACACACACACACACACACAC
>CABHPQ010138799.1:3004-15348 GCA_902168405.1 Peromyscus aztecus | reverse complement strand
CCCATACCATCATTGGTATCAAACTCAATACCTCTTCCAAATTGCTACAAGTTTTTGGAGTTCAATATCTTCAACTAAAATAGTGGATTTGAAGGGTATTTCAGACTCTTTCTAAGATGTTTATTTTCACAGTATCATTTAAAACTCCCATTTCTCTCCAACTTAGATCTAGTAGCAGTTTAGTCTGCTCATTTTTGTTTCCAAGAGGTCTCTAATACTCTTTCTTCACATCTTTGACATTCTTATTTCCTTCAATCAGGACCATTTAGCTCTCTGTTCCCTTGACTTGTAGAGTATAACAAGGTACTCCAGAGCAACAGGACTTTTGTATTTAACAGGGTTATGCTACCTGAGAAGGTGTTTATATAGTTTGTCATGGTTTTACTAAACTAAGATGATTCTCATAATCATCCCTGTAGTCTTATGTTTCTTTCCTGGCACATAAGCTGCTTTTGACTGGGGAGTACTCAAGAGTCTGCTCAGAAAGAGGTGCTGGTCTGCATATTTGTACAGGAATATGTGGGAATGGTTTTTCTGAGAAATGCTGTTCAGATCTTGCTCTTACAAATCAGACTTTCACAAAACTGAAACCAAGCTAATAATGTGCTTTGAGATCATTTATAACTATGTACACAGTAGGCTTACATACTGTGTACTCACTCAGCTTGTTCAGAATTATCTGTCCTCTAAGAAAAACGTACTTAGCTCCCTGTAGTCTTATGGTTTGGAATGCCCCAGTATATCATGTTCCTTATTTTTCTATTGTGTTCTTGCATACTCCCAACTCCCAACAATGTATGTGTGTCTGAGCTGTGGTGACCAGGTCTAAGACCTTCCATTAGAAGCAGTGCGGTGTTAAAAGCAGCACCCTCTCCCCCTACATATGTTGGAAAATACATATGGTAGAGTTAGTAGGACCAAGAAAACAACTTTCTACCTTATGAAATTCCAGCCAAAGATGGATGAAGACAAGTTCCTTACTCCCTGTCCTTATCATATTGCTTGTGCAGTGTGGTACATAAAGAAAATGGCCTTGGTTCATGGCTACTAGGACTAAACAGACTCTCTTAGCTTAGACTACTCTTTTAGGTTTACACAGGAAGACCAAAACTCTTTAGAATAACTCTGGGCCACTCTTGAATAAAGGACACCAAGAGTTAGCCTTTTCTATTTCATGTGACATCACCGCAAGGATCAGTACATTTTGTCTTTAGGGAGCCTCCCTGAAGAGCTTTTAGTAACTGCCATGTGCAAAACTTTAATGTTAGTAGATAGAATGCACTGTTTACTTATTTTAGGAATCTTCATTGCCTTAAACATCAGAGTAATCTAGAATAATATTGCTATTATCCCCTGGTAAAGATTTAAAAATATATAAAAGACAGGGTAGCAGTTGAAGCCAAACATCTCTGCATATTTGAATTATGCATTAAATTTTGGAACATTCCTTTGTGGAAAAACAAAGCCCATGCTTATTTCTGTGTAGCTGCAGTGGTACTCACAGACCTGCATTCTGTCTAGGCTGTAGGAAAGAGCTAGTTTGCAGGTTTTTGTTTTCATTCTTTCATGTGGTAGGATGAAATGTAGTTCTTTAGAGGCTGGATTTGATATATAGGTGGTTTATTATTATTATTATTATTATTATTATTATTTTGCCACTGTATTTATTAGTTTCACATAAAAACCCTGGTACCTGTTAAAGCTTTGGCTTAGATTTGAGCTTGAGTATTCAAAGACATTTATGAAAGTATTTTGTTTTGGTGATGTGGCAGCTGTAAGCATTGTGATTGTCTTAAAGAGAAAATTATTTACTGTACTGGTTGTTTTGGGGATAGTCATGTCTTTCCTACGTCCTCGGAAACTAAGTAATTTTTACATTACAGTGTGTAGAGTGAGAGACTTCTTATGATGCATTAATGATACTGTTGTCTTATGAGAGGGTACAGTAGTGGGTGACACTTTGAGTTGATTTTATTTGAAGTAATTTTATATGTCATATATATGTAGATATATTTATATCATACATATATGCCAGAGAGTTGAAAATTGAACTTCAGAACTAAAAATATTTTCTGACATGATTCAGGATCATTAGCTTACTAATTCTCAGGCATTTGAATAAGTTTGGAAAGAAATGGTAGAAAATTTTGAAGTTTTTTTTTTTTATTTAAATCTGCAATTGATTTTGAATAAGAAATTATCTAGGATATAAGTGCCAGGGTATGAATTCATTCTGTGTTACATGTCAGTCTTTTTTTTTTTTTTTTTAAATAAAAAAAAAAAATTAAGTTAATTAGATGTATTCAGTTTGGGGCAATCTTTATTCAAAGACTCCAGCATCATTTTTTTAAGTGAATTTCTAGGTTTTATTTTATTTTATTTTTGTTCCATTTCCTTGCTAGCTGGGACAATTCAAATCTCCTTATGCATCTTGCTGATTTTCTGCTTATGGGAGGTTAACCATGCTGTCTTAGTTAGGGTTACTTTTTGCTGTGATGAAACATTATGTTCAAAGCAACTTGTTGAGGAGGGCTTACAATTCTATATAACAGTTCATCATCAAAAGCAGCAAACGCAAGAACTCATGTAGGGATAGAACCCGGAGGTAGGAGCTGATGCAGAGACCATGGACGAGTGCTGCTTACTGGCTTGCTCCCCTGCCCTTTTCAGGCTACTTTCTTATAGAACTCAGGACCACCGGCCCAGGGATGGAGCCACCCACAGTGAGCTGGGCCTTCTGCCATCAGTCACTAATTAAGAAAATGCCTTACAGCTGAATCTTATGGAGGCATCTTCTCAATTGTGGTTTCCTCATTTCAGATAACTCTAGTTTGTGTGTCAAGTTGACTTAAGACTAGCCAACACACATACTTATACTGAGCATTGTGTGGGCACCCAATTGGCATTATGTACTACAATCTAGAATTCTTGGTCCAAGCTAACCTCTTCCCTCAGACCTATGAGTGACTGGGTTTTACAGCTGTGTGCCATTGCACTTTTCATTGTGTCATAAAGCATTAGTCTAATAATATTTACCTGCCGTTACTGTATGTAAAGGAAAGAATATCCCGACTGCCTTGCATTTGTTCATTGAACAGGTCTCTCCTTTCCCTTCCCTTTGTCCTTGTGTTTGGGTGCAAACCCATGACCTTGGACATACTAGATGAGAGATGAGAGGTGTACTTACTGTTAAGCTACATCAACAGCTTCCAGTATTGCATAATTTTGTGTTGTGCAGTTGTAGCTTGTGAAGTTCATATTTAGTAACTAAGTAACTGATACAGTTACAAAGATAAATGGAAAATGCAGTTCACTGAGTTTAAAGATAATGCCAGCATTTAAACCTAGGCAGGCTAAGTGAAGTATCCCCACTTTACCACTAAACCTACTTCATGACCCCAGCCAGGCTCCTCACTTTCCTATTTGAGAAGTTTAGCAAAAAAATAGCCTCAGGAGAATTTATTGGGTGTTGCCGAAACAACACCTCACTTTAAAGTTGGTGTCATATCTAGTCACACTGAAACTTTGCCACAAACAAATTGGGCTTAAATTTCCAGTTAGTCCTTCTACAGAAGCCCTTCCAAACTTAAGAAGCTTCATGATCTATGGGAAAATGAGAGCTGCGGCAGAAGTGCATGCACTACCATTTCTTAACTTGTAGCTTCACCCCAATACATTGTTTTATTTTATTGTCTATATCTGTATATGCTGTTTTCATACAGTGCTCCACATCCAAGGATCAAAGCCTTGAACAGATTGGGAGAGATCTGTAAATAAATTATAGCCAATTCACAAAAGATAACAGTTCAATTTGATGATGCAAACATTTGGTAAGTAGCAAATGAAATTTTCATCTAATAAAATCTACAGGAAATATAATTCTTACATAATTGAGAATCATCTCCAGCATAACAAAGTAAGACCAATAACATCCTCCAAGACTGTCTCTGATTAGGAAAAGAGCTATGAGTGGAGCCCACTAGTTCAGAGGACTAGTTCAAAGGACACGAGACACTGTGTGGTCCACACTACTATGGAATCATCAGTTTGAAAACAAAAATAATGAGATATTTTAATATTTAATCATCATAGTCGCTGATATAATTTACAGAATCCAATACAGATTCTTGAATATAAACAAGTAATAAGCATTTAGTACATATCAGCAAAAGCCAATATGCAATTCAGGATTAAATTAAAAGAATAAATAATTCCTTCTAAACATAGTTACAAAGAAGAATTTTATTTTAAATCTTAAAAAATAGTGTGGGTTTTGAGTGTGTGAATATATATGTGTGTGTGTGTGTGTGTATGTGTGTATGTATGATTTCTGTTGTATGTGTATTTGTGCACATGTATATATGTGAGTGTAGGTGTTTATTTGCTTGTTTGTTCATGTATGCTATGTGTGTGATGTACATGTGTATGTTTATGTATGTATATATATCTTTATATTTTTGTGTTTGCATGTGTAAGCATATGTGTAGATATCAGGATAACTTTTGTGAATAGGTTCACTCTTTTCACCATGGGTTTGGGGATCTTACTCAGGTGTTCAGGTTTGTGTGGCTAACATTTTTAATCTGCTGAGATTTGACAGGTCAATTGGATCCAAATGGATCCAATGGATATATTGTTTTATTTGATTGTAATTTTGTTACATTAAATCCATTTTTAAATTTTCCTTTCTTTTACTTTTCTTTTCTTTTCTCTTCTCTTCTCTTCTTTTCTTCTTTTCTTTTCTTTTCTTCTTTTCTTTTCTTTTCTTTTCTTTTCTTTTCTTTTCTTTTCTTTTCTCTTCTCTTCTCTTCTCTTCTCTTCTCTTCTCTTCTCTTCTCTTCTCTTTTCCTTTTCTTTTCTTTTCTTTTCTTTTCTGGAAGTTAATGCTGTCTCAGCTTCTGTCTTCCCTGGTAACTTGCAGAATGGTTTTATCTCTGCTACTTTTGATGTAGTGTTGTGTTTAAAGTATTCCTTTTCTAGTCTGTGTTGTTAGAAACTAGTAAATAATAACATACATTAAACATATATTAGATTAAAATATTCTCAGAATAACATGATGCAAAAACCAAAAACAGCCCTGACATTACAATAAGTAAATGAGAGGATAGCTCCTTCAAAGCAAGCACATCCTTTCCAATTCCCCCATTGCCTCACCTTCCCCATTCTCGGTAGGTTATGAAGATACTTTGGGTCTCCCATACCTGGGCCTGCTCATTACATTCACGTATCATAAGTTCCTCATTCTTTGTCTATTTTCATTTGCTACTCATGATTCTAATGTCCTTTATTATTAATAAATTATTTTGGCATATTATAATTTAGTTACTTGAGAACTAGAATGAACATTGGTTGTTCATATATAATGCCAGTGATAATAGCCAGGATTGAACTACAGAAGATCTCTGCTGAATAAGAGTGGGTAAGACTTGACTAATAAAGGTTTGCTGTCCAAGCTTCGAGAAGATTAATGTTGAGAAGTCTAACAACTATTTTTCCTTAAGATTTCTGGCAGAGCTCTAAATAAAGGAATTATATGGCCACGTGTCTACTGGAATTTGTTCTCATTCTCTGAATTGGGTTTGTCTCCCTGACCTGAGAATTTATTCAACACAGAGTTAGAAATTTGCTATCTTTGAAATGGACCTCTACTAATTTTTATTTAATTAAGTATTCATTCATTTCTTTATTTAAGGACAGAGTCTCATATATTCCATGCTGCTCTTGCACTGTCTATGTAGTTGAGAATAACTTGGAGCTTGTGTGAGCTCAGGCCTGAGTTTTCTACCTAGGCCTTTCTTTACCTCTTGAGTGCTGAGGTTATAGGTATGAGCCACCCTACCTGGTACCAGGACAGACCATAGAAATGATTTCACCCAATGCCAGCTTAGTGAACCAGTGATTTTCTTCAGGTTATCTACAGGAGTTATGTGCTACTCAAAGGCTACAACTTATCCCAGCATCAGGGACACAACTCATGAAGGCTTCATCCTTAGAGATTCTTGTAGAACTTGCTGGCAGCTGGGGCAGTAGAAACATTTTTTCTCCCCAACAATCGGTTATTTGTTTTTGCTCTTTTGGGAGGCCTACCACCCAGCTCCCAAAGAAATTACACATGGAAGCTTGTTCTTAATTATAAATGTCCAGCCTTAGTTTGACTTATTTCTTGCCAGCTTCCCTTAACTTTAAATTATCCCATCTACCTTTTGCCTCTGGGCTTTTTCCTTTTCCTACCTCTATAAGTCTTACTCCTACTCCATGGCTTGCTGTGTAGTAGCTGGGTGGCTGGCCACTGGAGTCCTCTTTCTTCTCTGGCTCATTTTTTTCTGCTCCCAGATTTCTCCTTCTATTGATTCTCTCTGCCTGCCAGCCCCATCTATCCTTTTTCCTTGCTATTGCCATTTAGTTATTTATTAGACCATCAGGTGTTTTAGACAGGCAAAGTATCACAGCTTCACAGAGTTAAACAAATGCAACATAAACAAAAGTAACACACCTTAAAATAATAGTCCACAACACTTACTGAGCCTTGTGACAGTTTGCTGAGCCTCATAAGTTGAATTGCTTCTTGTGTCTTATCAGTTTCTCTCTCCTCCTCCCCCAAGGAATGTATCAATTCAGAGGAGATAACTATATAGTTTTCCATCAGTTACAGTGTTTCTTTTCTTTCTGTGAATTGCTAATGCCAAATTTTTCATTTGTTTTCTTTTGACTACAGATACTATTATTGATATACTCATATATTTATTTTCTGTAAAAGTAGGCTTCCACCTAGTGACTATCTGTTTTCCTTTTGGCAATTTTGCCCAGTTATTTTGTATAATGAAGCAAACTCGATTAACACATAGAAGCTTAGGAGACTTGTGTTCTAAAATGCTAAGTAATAGTTTCTTCTGTGTTCAACTTTCAGGATGTTTTGTTTTCTTCTTTGTACATAAATCCTGCAATCCATGCTAGAAAAAAAAATCAATCTGGTTCACTTTATCAGAAAAAAGTTAATGACAGTTTTAGAATAGAGATGTCAAACCACTAATGAATTATTTTGAAAACATTTTTGAAATACCATTTTTCACAAAACATTATCTACTTTAGTGGGAATATTTTGTTCTGCCACTAGTGGGGGACTCTTCTGCAGTCTGTAGAAATGTGGGTGAATGGCTTTCTGCATCAGAACCAAGTAAAAAGTTAGTTTAGAATTTACACTTCTGGACTTCATTTCCAGACTCATCAAACAAGAACCAGACACGACCAGTGATAGGGTTATATTATGATATTCTAAATGCATTAAAGTTGACAATTACTATTAACCATCAAAACTCCATTCTTTGTCAGCTTGATCCCCCAAACAAGTGACTTTCCAGCTTAAGCTTCTACCCCTTACCCCTCAAGTCTCATAATACAAAATGTGTTTAATCCATTTCTAAAAATCTGCATAGTCTTGATGCTGTGAAAAAAAATCCACAGTCCTAAATCTCTTCTGATATGCAAGGCAGTCTCTTAATAGCCCCATATATGATAAAAAACTCAATTAAGTATTTCCATTATACCATGGCATAGAATAAACATTCTCATTTCCAAAAGAGGGGGATGAATAGATAACAAGGACAGATCAGACCAAAGCAAGATAGGAATTTGACAGAACAAACAGCAACACCTATAGTTCCATATCCACCACACCAGGCATGTGATGAAGTCATCTGGGCTGTAGTAGTCTTGAGCAGCCCTTCCTCACAGGTTTGGCCATCAGCACACATATCCTTTATGTTGGGCTCTGCTTTGTGACTATAGATTTCCAATCTCTCATGGTCTTAGCATTGCTAATATCCCAGAGACACTATTGCAACATAGGCTCTCCCCACCCCCACCCATTGTTCAGGCAGTCCCTCCTTGCTGGGAGGAAATCTGACCCAGCTACATATTGCTATCCCTTAGTGACTTTTTGTGACCTCATAAACCTTCCTAATCCTCCCACACCTGGTGTTTTCAGGTTTATAAGATCAATACCACAAGAACAATGATGCCAGGTTCTTCTGCCATCTTGTACTATAGTCTTCTTTGGTACATAGTAGCATCAGGCCTTTGGATAATGTTGCAAAGCAGTGTTCAAGGAGATTGTTTTGACTGGAACTCCTTCCCTCTCATTTTCAGTTTAGGTACTCTCTTTTCAAGTGAACTTGTAATTTCACAAGATGGAAGCCTAGCTGAGTGAGGGCTTATTCTCAGGAAACCTTTCACACAAACTATTGCACAGTTTGTCATTGATAGTTCTGATCACTTTTTAACAATTTTTCATGTTTTCCCAACTTGTTTGTTTTGTTTTGTTTTATTTGCTTGTTCTTTTCAAGAAAGGGTTTCTCTGTGTAGCCTTGGCTGTCCTGGAACTTGCTCTGGAACTCATAGACATCTACCTTCCTCTGCCTCCTGAGTGCTGGGATTAACGGTGTGGACCATCACCGTCCAGCTTAGTTTTTCATTCTTCAAAAATGTATTTTATGTTTTTTTGTGTGCACAAGCACATCTGCATGTTGGTCAATCATTCGGGTATCCCATGAGGCCCGAAGGAAGGTGTTAGGTCTCCTGAAAGTGGAATTAAAGGCAGTTGTTATGTGCCTCAACTGAGTGGTAGGGATTGAACTAGGATCCCTGAGAGGGCAGACTGTGCTCTTAAGAAGTGAGCCTTCTCGTTAGACCCTACTCACCTTTCTAATCTCAACTTTAAACTCATTCATTTCCTAGTAAAATGGAACATTTTTCAAATCTTCTTGTTCCACATGCATGCAGTAACAATGAAAGAAGAGGCCATAAATTTGAAGGAGAGTGGGAAAGGGTATACGGTAGGGTCTAGAGGGAGGAAAAGAAAGGGTGAAACGAAGTTAATTATATTATAATCTTAAAAATTAAAAAAAGGCAAAAAATGAAGGGGCAGGACTTTTAACACAACAGAAAAAAAGCTTGTATGTTAGAAGTTAGTAAATACAAATACTACCAGAGGATGCATCCCTAGGGCCTTCCCAGAGCAGTTACTGGGAGATGATTGTGGTGTTTTGACTGAGAATATCCCTTATAGTCTCAGATATTTGGACACATGGTTCCCAGTTGGTGGTGCTGATTTGGGAGGGTTAGGTGGTGCAGCCTTTCTGGAGGTAGCATGTCACTCTAAGTGGACTGAGACTAAAAAAATGTTTCGCCTACTTCCAGTTTCTTCTCTGCTTTCTGTTTGTCAGTGGAGGTGTGAACTTTCTGCTTCCTGCTTCTGATTGCTGCTATGCTCTCCTTGCAATTATGGACTCTAACCCTCTGAAATCTTTTTAAAAATTAATCAATTAATTTTCCCCTGGCCTGATCAGTTTCCCTTCTTTCCCTCCTCTCCTCCCAGTCCCTTTTATACCCTCTTCCTTCCCAAACCCCTCCTCCTTTCTCTTCTGAGAAGTATATCTGTCAGTTATGGCATATCAAGTTACAGTAAGACTAGTCACCTCCTCTCCTTTTAAGGCTGGACAAGGCAATCCAGTAGGAGGAAAAGATCCTAAAAGCAGGTAGCAGAGTCAGAGACAGCCACTGCACCTTCTGTTAGGAATCCCATAAGAAGACCAAGCTACATAACTGTAACAGCGGGCCTATGTCAGTCCCATGCAAGTTCTCTGGTTGGTGGTTCAGTCTCTGTGAGCCCCTATGAGCCCAGGTTAATTGATTCTGTCAGTTTTCTTGTGGTATTCTTGGCCCCTCTGGCTCCCATAATCCTTCTTTCCCTTTTTCCACAGGATTCCTGGAGGTCCAACTAATGTTTGACTGTGGGTCTTGCATCTTTTTCCTTAAGTTGCTGGGTGAAGCCTCTCTGATGACAGTTGGGCTAGGCACTCATCTATGAGTATAGCAGAATATCATTAAACATCATTTCACTGACTTTTTTTTTGCCAGTCATGTGTGGTTCTATCCGACGTCTCTGGGCTGTCTAGCCTCTGGATCCTGGCCCTCCAGGCTGTGTTGGGGGTGGGCTCCCTTTCATAGTATGGATCTCAAGCTGGTCCTGTCATTGATTGGCCACTCCCATAATTTCTGTGTCACCTTGTCTCAGCATTTCTTGTAGGCAGGGCAAATTGTAAGTCAGAGGTTAGGGCTGGGTTGAGGTCCCAATCCCTCCGCTGGAAGTCTCGCCTGGTTACTGGAGATGGGTACCATATCTCCCATTGCTAGGAGTCTTAGCTAAGGTCACCCTTGTAGATTCCTGGGAGTTTCCATTGCATTAGGTTTCTGGCTTATCCAAGCCCTCTGAAATCTTAAGCTAAAGTTGCCATGGTTATGGTGTTTTATCACTGCAACAGAGAAGTAACTAATACCATGAGTATATTTTATGTGTAATTTTCTGAAGAATATCAATGATACTTTCAATGATTTTATTTTTCTATAAGCTGCTCTGGATATGACTAGTAATTTCCTAAATTTGTTAATGGAAAAAGAAATTGTTTTTTGCACATTATTTCTATAAAAAAAAAAAAGTTTGTTTGGGTTTATGCTTCCAGTGGGTTGGAGTCCATGATGGCAGAGCAAAGGCATTGTGCTTGAAGTAGCAATTGAGTGAGTGCTCATTGATGTACAATTTTTACTTATCATAATGATTAAACATTGCTCTCATGGTTTTTAAAATCCTTATTTTTAAAATCTATTTTTCAAGCTTTCTTGATACATTAGAAGAGATCTTTTTCTACTTAAGGTTATTTTTTTTCCCCCTTCTTTTTCTTTTTGGAGATAGTCTTCTGGTATAGCTCTGACTGGCCTGGAACTCATAGAGATCCATCTGCCTTTGCTGGGACTGAAGGGATGCACCACTATGCCCAGATCCTGGCATATATGATTTCAGCATTGCAATACATTATTGCTTATTACAAAGTTCACAGTTGAGAAACAAGCACTCCCCTTACCAAAGCAAAACAACAGCAACAAAAGCCTCACATAATGATCTACTAATATTTTAAGTAATTTTGTGGTTTTTATATTGGGCAATATTAGTAACTGTCTTGGAGTACTCAAAGTCTGAGGCCACAGTTATGTATTCTTTGTCATAGCTTTATAATAGGATAACTCTCCACGGATATACAAATTAAAAATAACATGGGAAGAGGTTAACTCTGTGTGTGTGTGTGTGTGTGTGTGTGTGTATACACACTATCTTTCATCTTTTTTGTACATTTAAATATATAGCATTGATATGGTCATACACATTAAAAAAATCTAAAAAGCAATTTTATTTTTAAAGTAGTCAGGAACAACAGGGACATAGGTGTAACTCCATGCTATACCCAGCATTTGGCTAAACATAACTATCAAAGGGTATAAGATAGAGTTTATTATGAAATTAAATATGGGTGACAATTTATATTTGTTACCCCAAATTCCATGTTTCAATATGGTAACTGTTTGATGAAGTTATTAAAGTAACAGAATGAAAAAAATCATTAATCAAGGCACGTTTAATATACATTGGTAGAAAAATAAACAAATGGGTGTCTTAGCTTCTCTGCTCAAGTGATAAAACACTGACAAAAAGCACCTGAGGGGAGGAAATGTTTATTTCAGCTTACTCTTCCAGGTAATGACCATTTTAGGAAGTTGGGATAGAAACTCAAACGGGGCTGGAGAGATGGCTCAGCCGCTAAAGGCTAGGCTCACAACCAAAAATATAAGAAACTCAAACAGGAACCTAGAGGCTGAAACAGAAGCAGAGCCGAGGGAGAAACAAGTCTTAGTGTCTTGCTCACTGTGGCTTATTTAGTTTGCTTTCTTATACAGCCCTGGACCATCTGCCCAGAGGTGGCACCATTCATCATTAGGTGCACCCACATCAATCATTAATAAAGAGAATGCCCTGTAGACATGCCTGCAGGTCAATTTGATGAAGGCAGTTTCTCAGTTAATATTCCATCTTCTGAAATGACTCTAGTTTGTCTTAGCTTGATAAAACCCAACCAGCAAAGTGATGAAATCTTTTGGTTGGTAGAAACTAGTGTTTTGTTAAGTTAAAAATGCATTCCAAAAGGCTTTATCTCCTAGCCATAAGGTATTAGGATACATGTTATGAAGGTCAAGGAATGGCTGTTTAGGAAGGTAAAAATTAAGCTCCAGACCTGCAACATTCTTACCTCTCCACAATTGTAATTTTAATCAGTTTCTCAATTGTGTAAAAGTTTCAGCTGAAGGTGAAACTTCTTTCTGAGATCTTTACTTCACAATATCAACTCAGACAAAACAAGATACTTGTTTTTGACATAGCAAAGAATTTCAGAATTTCAGGACTAGCAAATGAAGTAGAATTAGGGCTTAGAAATGTTGTATATATTCCCCCCTTCCCC
>CABHPQ010138798.1:0-70132 GCA_902168405.1 Peromyscus aztecus | reverse complement strand
CATTGCGGTTGGGTATGGAGGAAGAAAAAGGAACAAATTCAAAGTAGAATCTAGTCTAGCCAATTTCCCCTGTAGGCAATAGGCTTTAAGCACTGCACAAAAACATCTCCACCAATATGGAATTCACGATGTAATAGCATAAACTATTCACAAGATAAGTAAGTACGCTAAAAGTTACATACAGAAGGAAGTTTACAAAGAAAGGCAGGAGGCCAGGCTAATAAAGACTGAAGGTGGGGCTGGAGAGATGGCTCAGAGGTTAAGAGCACTGGCTGCTCTTCCAGAGGTCCTGAGTTCAACTCCCAGCAACCACATGGTAGCTCACAACCACCTAGAGTGGGATCTGATGCCCTCTTCTGACATAAAGGTGTACATGCAGATAGAGCACTCATACATAAAATAAATAAATAAATCTAAAATAAAGTAAACACTGAAGGGAGTGGGAGGAGAAGACCTGAGTCCTCAGCATTTCTGGAATAGGCAAGAATGAATACAAATGTCCTCTAGCAAGACCGTCTGCATGGCCGAGAAGTCGCAGGCGGGAGGTCAGAAAAGACAGCAGTGAACTCTAACTACAGCCCTTGTCATCAGAGCTTCTCAATAAGAACACTAACGATATTCACCCAAGAAGAACAAACAATCTCTCAAATATCCGAGACAGATGCCCTTAACTCAAGACTACCCACAATAAACTGAACACTAGATATATGCGGTGTACCTTCCTAGAGAATATCACACAGGTAAAATGGAGGACTCCCATAACTGAAATCTTCCTGGGATGTGACATAATCACAAGATTCTCAGAGACTTCATTTATTCTGAGACAAAAGGATGCTGTCCGGTGTGGAAAATACTTGGGAAATACCCTTGAAATCCTGAATCTCTCGTGTCTTTAAGCCTTTTGATTGTGTCCTTGACATTATTGAATAAAGCTTGATACTGAATAAGATCTCGATTTCCTGTGGTTCCCACTTGACAGTCTGGTTCTCTGTGTTTGCTCAGAGAGGGAGAGCCCACTCTGGGTGGAGCACTGTAAAATGAGTTCAGAGAAGCAAGTGTGGGTAAAATAAGGCACTACCTATCAAGCCATCATCAAGGGACTGATTTCCATTCTGAAAGAAATGGAAACTACTGAAGGCTTTGGCACTGAGGGCCTTGGTTACCGTCACTGCAATCTTGAGTAAATATTGCAGGGTACCAAGAACTGAAGCAGAAAAACTAGTTAACAGGTTATTAATAATAACAATAAGTGACATATGGTAATGAGAGGTTTGAAGACTGGAGGCAATGGTGAATATCTATAGTCTACAGATAGATTTAATACCAAATTGGTAGTAATTGCTGATAAAAATGAACATTACTATTGAGTATGGAAAAAGGAGGAGTCAGTGGTTAGATCCAGATTGGTGGAGTCAACATGGATATAGAAGATAAAGGACAGGTACGTCCAGAAGCAGAATTGTTCCTTTAATTAGAACTGAAGGGCCATGGTCTCTTTGAGGAAGTGGGTTTGAGGTTCTGTGGGGCTTGAAGGGGAAAGGGCATTGGGGGTTCAGAGGATAATTTCCTGGCCTCAGTCCTGCCTCTGAGGTTTCATATACGGACTGTCTGTAATGGAAGTTTTTCTTGAGTATGGGGGTAGTTTTCAGGCAAGGATTTGATATTTTCACTCTTTATTCCAAACCCTGAAGACAACAAAATAGGAGGGTGCAGAGTGTCTCTCCGGTGATTTTCTCTAGCTAGGGCGATGGTGGAAGAGCGCTGAGTGCTGTCCTCAGGAGCTAAGGGGCCTGGTTAGGACGACTTCACACAGCAGGAGGTTTTAACCTGATGGCTGCTGTAGATTGCGTTTGCTGTCATGCACTCCTGGAGAAACTTTTGAACAACGGTTGTTAGAATACTGCAAAGGGATGATTTGGCCACACCGTGAAACTGAGAGATTTTCCCAGAAGGCTGAGGGCGAGGTGGAGAAGTAGAGTCCACAGAAGGATCATGATAAGGGGAGAAGGGGAAAGTTAAAAGATAGTTCAATTTGAAAAGTTAAATGTGGAAGAGCACCCTGACGGGTGAAGTAGGGGTAGCAGTGTATGAAGCCAAGGGCTGTAGCATACTCAAGGGAAAGAATGATAGGGAAAGTTTTCCTTCCAGGTCCAGTCATTTAGGGTGACAGTGTCTAGACAGCCTGCTAGGCTAGGGATGCTGTATGACAGTAAGGGGCCGAAACAACAGGGAGCTACACAGCATCAAAGGAAGGGAATAGGAGAAAATGGAGGACTCGTGTAAGGAACGTTATCAGCTTCGGTGTGAAAAGAGTTCCTCACAGCCAGAGCTCCTCCACACCCTGCAGCTGTACCAGGGATGAACGGGACACATGCCTTAGAAACCTTGCCGAGAAGAAACCACCTTCTGGTTAGGAGGCTTTCTGGCCACTAGGAGCCCAACCTGAAGTCCAGGAAGTCAGGACTGGTTCGAACAGTAGCTCTGAATTGATTATGGAATTCTGAATCAGACAGCCCCGGAGCAGGGTGCTAGCTGCAGAGATGAGCAGATGATGAACTTACCACAGGAAAATTCAGTTGGTAAGCGAGGAGGCTACTCACCACCCTACTATCGGGTCTCTGGTGTGGAAGCAGCTGGACTCTAGATGATGGGCACTCTTAATGAAGCAGCTCATGAGGTTGGTAAATGTGGCTATGTGGTAAATGGTATTCGCAGCATTGTGGAATGGTTAGGCATTAGCCAAAGAGTGATGGTGCTTCTCTCAAATCCCTTTGACCCAAACCTTCTATGTAATCAGAAGGGTTAAGTGTTTAAAGGCGAGCTTGTTTACAGATCGCTGGAAACAATTATCAAGTGGGTGAGGTTCAGAGAGCTGGGCTAATTTTGAACTAACCTAAAGAGACAGACAAGGCTCGTAAACGCTGCTTATATTAGGCAGGAAAGTTCTAAAGCAGATTCATTTCCACATGGCTCAGCTGAAGCCAGCTCCACATATAAATTTAAACAAGTGTATTCCCTCTCCACCTGTCTCTGAACACAGAATGGGCTGAATTACTGGAAGCCTCTTCCTGCTTGAAATACACTCTACTAAGTACTTTTCTCCCTATGTCTTGGCTGCATTTTACTGAGTAGTTTATTGAACCCAAATTGAAACCCCAACTCTTGGTTCAGATCTTTGATTCTCAGTGGAATCTGATAAAGATCCCTCAGTTTGATTCCGAAAACCCTTCTGGAACAGCTGCACTGTGCCTGAAGTTGTCCAGTGAAAGGAGGCATAAGGGGCTTGCTGAGATGTCTTGATGGTGGTTGCTCTTGCAGAGGTCCTGTGTTCAATTCCCAGCACCCACATGGCAGCTCACAACTATCTGAAACTCCAGTTCCAGTTTGTCCAGTGCCCTCTTCTAACTTCCAGGGGGACCAGAAAGGCAGCTGGTACACATATGTACATGGAAGAAAAACATTTATACACATTTTTTTTTAAATCTAAAAGAAATCTTTTGTAAAGAAAGTGGAATTAAAAGGCCACTTCCTATCTTGAAAGAGCTAACAGGATTAGTTGGAGTGGTGGGAAAAGACGAATCCAAAGAAACTTCATGGAAGGAATGTGACCTAAGACAAAATCCCCAAAGCAGGAAACAGTGAGTGAAGGCCAAGAGGAAAAAGAAAGGAGCAATGTTAATGACCCAGAGATGGCTACCTCTGCAAGCACTGAAGAGTCCATAGTGGTGTGGGATGAAGCAGGCAGGGGTGGGGAGTGTTAAACCAGTAGACGCCTTCCAACTATGAAAACATGGGGACACTGGTGTGACATGAGTATCTGTGGTCAGAATGAGAGACAGTGCAGCCCCGATATCTAACCTAAGAAACAGAAATGGACATACAGGTTTTGCGGCATTAAAGGGTAAAACCTTTCTCAGTAGGCAAGCAGCTCATGAACCAATGGGGAGACCTTTCCTTCAAAATTGTAACAGCTCTCTCACGAACGCAAAGCTATGCCTCTTTTCACGGTGCTTTTTGTTCTCCGTTTCCTCGGCACTGGCCACCATCACACCCTCTTAAACACATGCGTACATGCATAAAATTGGAATTGTTTAATGTCTTCCTTCACTATAACAAGGTTCTTGAGGATAGAGAATTCAGTCTGTTTTGTTTTCCTCTTTAATTGCTGGTCATTAAATATCTCTTAAGTATATCAATACACCAATGTGAGCAAAATGATCAAAATCTAAGCGAGGTATCAGAAATCACAATGTTAAGGATCCCTTTTCTGAGTCATGAAGAGGGAGATTTATTATAAATGAGCAACAGGCAGGGTTAGCGGGTCAAAGCTCTCTCTCCAGGTCTGTCCTTAATGACTTTTATCGGTGGAGGCAAGCCATTTTTCTTCTGTAGACTGCATTCTGCTCATCTGAAAAGCCATCATTTAATTGAACTTACATATGATCACTGCAGGATTAGACTAAATCCCCAATTTAATTAGCCAAGAATATAGAGTTTTTCTTTCAGGTCTATAAACTAAGCAAGTTTCTGTCATGACACTCTGCCCTTCATGCCCATGCAGCAGAAACATGTACCTAGAAAGAACAACTACCATTTGTTGCAATATCTGCAAACATCAGCTCTCTTATTTGTGGAATCAAACAGCATGAGCAAGGTTACAGCCTCATCAAGAAAAGGAAGAAGCAAGGCTCAGACGTCCTTGCTCAATCTCTCTGCCCTAGCTTGGCGATGATCCAAGGAGCCGGTTTCCCCACCAGCCACCCTTAACTGATTTAATACCATGTTATCTGGATGCTTTTGATAATGAGTTTGGTCTAAGGGTCTCAATTACAGATTCATTTTCTGCCCATCTCCAAGACTCATTTTAGTGTTAATATGCTATATTTATATAGATAGGCCTTTACTCCAGTTGGGCCTATATAAATTGGGCCTATATTCAGCTGATAACTTATCATCCTTCTAAGTAAAAATTCTCCATCAGAATATGGAAGGTTCCACTAAATGCTCTGTAAGTACTGAACAAAAGAAAGAAAGAAAAAAAAAAAAACCAGTGATTTTGAACTGCAAAAATTTAGATACTTTGAAAGGGCAACAGAAAAACAATTATCGAGTATAAAATAAAATACAAAATTACTGAGATATACTCAATGTCATTATTTGAACAAAGCCTAGTTTGTTATTATTTAACATGCACACTCCAGTTGAGCAGCATTATGGCTTCTGAACTGTGGGGCCATGAGGAATCTGGCCATCTGCTGCATGGCTAGAAGCACTGCTCTCCAGAGGTCACTTACTGTGATTACAAACATGGCCTCAAAGGAAACAGTGACTCTGTGCCCCTGCGAGGCCAGAAGCTCCAATTCCCTCCCTGATTTACTAGGCATCTTCTTAGCAGGAGACTCTGAACCTTGTCTGCCTTTTTAACCCAATCTTTAACAGATTTCCTATCAGCTGCATTTTTTCTCTCTTAAGCTTTTAGATTACATTTTTTTTCTATAGTCTGTTCTCCAGGGATAATATTCCTTATCATCCACAAAGTTGGTAACTAGGTTAATTAAAATATGATTCCAAGATAGACCACAAATTGAAAACACTAAAACACGATCATTCCACATGTCTATGAGTTCATGAGCCATTCTATAAAAAGTGTCAGTGCATTCTTTAAAACATTAAGAATCTTCCTCAAAGAAGAGTTAAGTAAATATTGGCCCATTCATTCCTATGTATTTAAGGGCCTTTATGTAAGAATATGGATTGGCATAAATTAGCAATAACCCATCATTATAAAAAGAGCAGGAAATGGTCATTTAAACATTTGTTCTTTTTAACTTTTTTGAAGTTATAATGTTCCATCATTTCCTCTTTCCTTTTCCTCACTCCAAATCCTCCATGTATCTCCCACTCTTTCTCAAATTCATGGCCTCTTTTTCCTTAATTGGTGTATGTGTGTGTGTGTGTGTGCGCGTGCGCACGCGTGCATTTTTAAACACACAAGTACAATCTGCTCAATCTGTATAATATTATTGTATGTACATGTTTTCAGGGCTTTCTGGTATTGAATTTTGATTTAGACAAGAACTCTGGTTTTTTTTCAGAATCATCAACTCCCTGTCACCATGATGTGTCAAATTCTACCCAATCTTTCACCCCTACCCCCACAGACATTCTCTTTTACAAAGCTATTATCTCTGAAAGAAGTGAGGTATTAGGACACAGTGAATCAATAACCAGAAGAACTCAAGAGCATTGGATGTTTGGGCGCTGAGGAATTGTGAAACCAAGGGAGCAGATGTCTAAGAAAAACCCCTGTTCCGCAGCTTTGCCAGGGGCAGGCCTCCAAAGTTTCCGTGTTAGGACGGGAGTAATGGGAAGGCACAAAAGAAAAATGGAAAACTTACTGCTTTCAAATTTTCAACTTCAACAAAAAACAGAAATGAAAACTGTACCTCCAGGGAAAAGATAAGTGGAAACTTCCCATTTCCACACACTATTACCTTTTTCTGGACCTGGTGCCTTGGAGGCATCTGTTCACCTGCTCATCTTCTTATTGCTTCTAAAGCAGATAGAGCAAGGCCCAGGGACTTCAAGGGGACAAAGACAGGGACCATACAATAAGAGAGGACCTCAGGCTCTGACTATGCCACTCCTACGTTCAAAACTTTGAGATCACGTGCCCAATCATGATTTCATTATGTCACGGCACAGACTGGGAAAAAATGGCGGTTTCAATCAAAGACTCTTCTCTATGGCTGTATCTAGCTAATTGGCCGAAACCTGTCTATTTTATCCTATAAATGTTCCCAATCTATCAAAATCACTTCCTCCCCAACACATATTGTTGCAGGCAGTTATTTCAGGATGAGCCCAGCAATAGCAATAGCTTCCTTCCAGATTAATATCCCATTTCTAATTCTGACATTGCTGACTCTATTTTCCACAATGCAAACCAATCAATTGTTTTTTTAAATGGTGATGTTAAACTTTCTAATTGCTTCCTGTATCTTTGAGAACAAGATCTAAAATCCTAAATATTGCTTCTCACTCCTTCCAAGGTAAAGCTACTACAAAATCTTTGTAGGGTCATCTTGGGTATTCTCTGCTACCTGGCCATATTAGCTTTCCACAACATCTCACAGAATCTCAATTCAAGTATTTTTCCTGTTGGTATATTAATATACTCTCTGCCTACACTATAAACTCCATTCCTTGGTTCACGGATTTCATATTATGAGTAAAACAAAATTTTCTGTATTCTCTCTGGGAAGCAGATGAAGTCCTGAGGGAATATGTGTTATTGGCATGACCACAGTGGCTCAGATCCATGGAAATGGCAGAGCATTCCTCTGGCCCATGTATGGAAGTTAAGAAGGACTGACCATTGTAGGGGAAAACTATCAGCTGCCTCTTCCTCCTCCCAAATGACTGCAACCTGAGACCCTCCTCCTGAGATCTGCTACTCAGATTAGCTAACCTGCTTCCTCCTGTTCCTGGTGACTTCTGGGTTTGCTGCTGCCATGTCACAGTCAGAGAACATGGCTCACTTGATCTCAGTTCTGCTGTGTGTCCTTTCTTAATTCTCCCACAGCAGTCAGATCAATCCTAACCCCATGCAAGTTGTGGCAATTTCCCAGAATAAACTCAATCTCTGATTCTATATTTTCATAAGATGATCTCCATGGCCCCCTTGAATAAAGTGAAGAGTATTTAGAATTATCTGATTATTATAAATCTACCTTATCAGCTCAGCTTCACAGGATCAATGTGTTTTGCTCACCATATTTCAACAGCAAGGTCTTACACAGTGCTGAACATACAGTTAGACCAAGCTAACACTGATTGGTTGATATATACATTGATGAGTAATAATTATTTTTAAATGCAGGGCATTACTGGAGATTGGAAATGAATAAAAGCGAAAATAGACTGGCCAAGATCAGCATCTTGGCCATCTTGGCTTTGTCCTACAGGACAGCAAGAGCCTCTTCTGATAAGGTCACATAGCCCTTCTCTTTGGACCCACACCGCTCATACCACAACCAATTCTGCCCCCGGCAGAAACAATTAAATAGGTCAGCTTGCAATTCACTCGGCAATTGTCAGGCACTAACTGTAGTAGTCATGTTTCTATGTAGTTGCCTTGTGACAATTTCAGTTATATTCCAGCTTTATAAACCCTCCATGACATCTGCCAGGCACCTCAGCTGAAGTATCTGCATGCCATTTTAGTTTTAAAGATCTCTTAAAGCCAGAATTTCTGTGTTAATCAATTTTTACAGGGGGGGGGGGGAAGAGAGAGGAAGAAAGAGAGAAGAGACAAGGAAAGGGGAGAAGAGGGGAGGGGGAAGGAGATGGAGAGGAAGACTTATTCCCAGTGCTACCCTACCACAAAACCCAAGATTTCTGAATTCCAACTAAATAAGAATGAAAGTTGAACAAGGATAAAAGCCCTGGAATACCATTCCTAATAATAACTTGCTATCTGAATCTCAGCAAGTAGCCGTACTCTGCTCAAGCATCTGTCCTATCCCGAAATGCTACTTACACAGGATATAGCTCATATAATATATTGTGATATGTCATATTATATATTATATCCTCCAACAGGACTTGTTGTGCCATCCCTCACTCGTAAAGACTCCTCTGGTAAGAAGGTGAAAAGTCTAATCTCTAAAATGTATGTGTTGATTGTGCTTCAAGTGTCTTCCTATTGTTCTTCATGGAGCTTATCAATGTTCTTAGTTTCTGTTTTTTCCACCCATTCATTCAAGAAAATCTACCGTGTGACAACAAAGTGCTAGATTTTGAGAATGCACTAATAAATAAGAATTGCTGTTGTCCTCTTAAAGGAGCACCTCAAAAGGTAATACAGAAGTAGATTCTGAGATGCTATAGGAGATAATTTAACTGATAGAGATGCTAGATGAAGCACTAATGGAATCTTGAGAGATTATATCTTAAATTGGAATAGAAAGAACAAGCAAAAGGAACACCTTGAATAAAATCTATAACCACAGAATAGCAGAGGCTTTGGAGTGAAGAAAAAATATCTCAGCAATGTTAGAACACAAGCTATGATGATCCATGTAGTAGAAATTTGGGCTAGGGGAGAGAGCCACAAGTCAAAACAAGAGACACATTATTTTATATACTAAGGGTCTAAATATGAGCTCACAGCTTCAGGGAGAAAATTACATGTAATACAGATAGACAAGCCTAAAGGAAGTGACAGAGGGTCAGAAAAACCCCCGTTATGCTATGTGTGCCAGGTCATCATTAACAAAGCATTGTTAAGTTTTATCTGGAAGCTACTGGGAAGGGCAGGTCCACTGCTGTGGGGGCTCGGAGGCTGAAGACAGGGTACTTTGTGAGGAAGCTTATGTGAAAGGGTGGTGAGCTTCAGACAGCAGAGGCTGGGGTTAAGAGCATTTGGTACTGATGGGAAGACATTAGCAAAACCACAAAGCTGTGTGGCATTGTCTCAGCACTAGTGAACATGTGTGGCTTAAGCTGAAGTGGCTTAAAGGGACAGTGTGCCAGGAGGACGCCAAGGGCCGAGGTGTATGTAGGTTGGTTTATAACAAAGTATATTTTCCAATGAGCTATCTGGTGTGCTGAATTTTTTGGAAAAGTAGCAACATGCTTAGAGTTAGTTTCCCCAACCAACACATAATCTTGAAAGTTTCTTCCCAGCAAGAAAATGTATTTCTTTACCTTTTCCTTTATTTACTCTGTCAATACCACTCCCAAATTATTATTCATGCCTGGGATATACTTACATCTGTTTTCCTCAGAAATAAAAAAAAAAAAACTCAGTGCAAGTCAAAATGCAATATAGTAGCTATCTTTAAATGTAAAACCGGTGACAATATTCAGCAATTCCTACAGGAGAAATATACAAGCCTCTGTTCTAATAAGGATGCTTTTTTTTTAAAATAAAAAGTCATCATTGCATAACAGAAAACATTAAAACTTTCATTAGAAGGAAGGTTAAAATGAGTCTTAAATAAGATACACTCATACTAAGAATTTTTTACAGTAACTGAAGAGAATTTTAATTATCTTACTTTGCTTGAACCTCTCTGAAAACCTTATTGCCAGTAATTTAGGCTGATGAATGCAGTCAATAAAGAACAGCCTCGACTTTAACACTCCTCCCTCAATGCCTTGTCCCTCTTGTGGTTTTTCCAATAGGCTATTGTTAGATTCATTTACAGTAAAATAATTACCAGCTCCCTAAGCAAGACACATAGCAGGTTATCTATCGTCCCGCAGAGGACTGGTAGATTGTTCTTAACAAGCATTCTAAATTACAACAGCAACTTTATTGCAATTAACAAACAGACAGGAATCACCAAACCAGTTATTTCTCAACAGAGAGAAGGTTTCCCAAGTATTCTGCTATGACTGTTTTCTGCACAACTGTCGTCGCAACCCTGAAGTCCACGCTGAGTCTTTAAGCAAACAGGTGCATGTCTCAAGAGAAGGGAACATAGAGAGGCTTTCCTTGTTACTCCCAACAGAAAGAGTAATATGCTAAGTCAGCAGCTCTCAACCTGGGGGTCACGAACCCTTTGGGGATTTGAACAATCCTTTCACAGGGTCACCTAAGACCATCAGAAAACACAGATATTCACAATACAATTCATAACAGTATCAAACTTACAGTTGTGAAGTAGCAAAATGAAAATAATTTTATGTTGGGGGCCACCATACCATGAGGAACTGTATTAAAGGGTCACGGCATTAGGAAGGTTGGGACCACTGCTCTAAGGGTTCTGAGAATTAACAGAGTGCCACATGAAAAGACACCAGCATTCCATCATGATATAAAGCTTGGATACACACTTGATCATTTACAGCTCTGCTTGGCATTCCCAAAGAGGAGGACCAACTGCCTCTCCACTTCCACTAACACCCTAATCTTGAGACGTGTCAAAATGAAGCAGGTAGGTTTCAAACCTATCTAAAGTTGTTCGTGTTTATAAAATATACAGTTGCACTTCACATGTTCATGGGAGTCCCACGGAGGCTCTGAGACACAGGGCCCAGGAGTAACAATGCGAGGCACTAACGGGGTGGGGACGATGACACAGGACTTGGCCCAACTGCTCCTCTCTCTGCCAATGGCAGTACTAAAAGCACTCATGCAAACAGTTCTACCAACAAACACAAACATTTTCAACAGGAGTAAATTTTTCACAAGGATGTTTCTGTCCTATACAGGATTCCTGGCAGGCTTGGGCTACAATTATTGTTCCCTACTGGCATTTTTATCATGACGTTACTTTCTTTAATTACTTAATACTTCAAAAACAGCTGTGAGAGATTGATAAATGGAAACAAGTAACTATATTTAAAAATGGAATAAACTTCTGATTTTAATAAAACAGAGAGATCTTCCTTCATCAGGAGTATGTGTGTGGATTATGTTTATGTGATACCATGAATTATACACAAAGTAACATGGTTAACATATATAGTACACATTGCACCTGCCTACTCACACCGTGTACCAAATATGGAACATGAGTAAACATGCAAACACATAATTGCACACACATTATACGGTGCTTCTCTCCATTCATACTTCGTGGCACAGAGAAACTATAGATAAACAGATAAGATGGCCCGTGCAGCCAGCTGCCATTAGTCTGGAGGTTCTAGCCACACTTAAGTCATTTCTCCTCAGCCCCAGACATTGGTTTTTATAATTAACACATTTGTATCACAAAAGTTTGAACCGAAACTTATTTTACAAATAAAAACTGACTTGAAATGCCACCATTCAGAGAATGCCACTTGTAAATGCTTCAGGAAACATTGTTCCAGCTACCTCCCTAGGCTCACATATATCCACCTCAGGTAGGTGCTTGCTAATAACACATGATTTATATGTTTGCATTAAATCTCCAACAGAAGCCTCTGTAATCTTTAAGGTGGAAATCTGAAGATGAAAAAAGAAAACCTAATAAAGTCATCTTTTATTCATAACATCTTATCATTTTCCAATACATATGCATTGTTCCTGATTTGGTATACCAATAACCTATTTTTATGGTCACAACTATTTCCTCGAAACCTAAGTCTAAATTGAACCCAGAAGTCAGATCTAAAAGTCTATCTCCCATCCAACTCTCAAGATAACTTCTGTTCTTATGAGATTTAGAAAGTCATTGCTAACAGTTTCCAAGTCATCAAAACAAATGTCTATGAGGATGAAATATTTTTCCTAATCCTTAAGAAATCAAACATGGGAAAAAGCACTTGAACTACCTGAGTAATCAATGGAAGTTGAAGCCAAGAAGCAGTCTGTCAGGGGCAAGGCCCCATGCTGCTTTTAGAATCACAGCCACTCAAAACAAGGGTTGAATCTGATTTTACTTATAGACGATAAATTGTATTACAGCAGAGGCCAGAGATGTTAATGTGTAAACCAGACTTTGAAACTGGGTAGAATTTAAAAACCTCAGAATGGAAACAAAGTTAGAACTAGTTAACATCATCTTAGACACATGGAAACATAGTAGGCACTATAGTTAAGTGGCCAGTTCTGTTCCCAGAACCACATACAAAGATTGGTCCAGCTCCCAACTCCTGGAAATTGATGTATGACTTTATTTGTTATTAAGATATTGAAATCAGAGCCTCTGAATCAAGATGGCCCCTAAACACAAAGACAAACTCTTACAGGAGGAAGAGAAATTATCAAAAGACAAAAAACATGGCCTTACTGAGTTGGAGTTCACATGAGAAAGCTAGAGCAGACAGCCAGATGGCACCAGCTGCCAACCACCATTGCATCCTCTGATGCTGTGCTTCCAGCACCCAACACTTGGAAGACCTCAGTTTCTATCACTTGAGAACACCTCATCTGAAGTCCTCTGCATCAGTAACCAGCAGAAACGAAGAAGCCCATCAGCTACTGAACAGTTGGGATGGGATGCTCGTTCTCCTGTCATTTTACCTGACTTGTTCACTTACTCCTAGGTCATAACTAACAACCCTCGGAGTTAGAAATATCATCTCCATTTGCAGTCGAGGGAACTGGCACAAGAAGGATCTGAGCTAAGATCACATAGTAAAAACCGACCCAGGATCTGATCTCAAGAAGAGCTGATGCAGCTGTGGCCATTAGTTCCTACATTCCACTGTCTCTCACCTAAGAGCAAATATCCTATGGATTGCATGGGGAAATAATTATGTACATAAAGGGGACAGGCAATATATACAATAAAAAGAAGGACAGTGTCCATGATAAAGTATCAAATCAACAAATATTTCTGATTTTAGTATTTTACCAAATTCGTTGGGTCTACCTACATTATGTCTCAAATCCACCCACTTTTGTCCACTTTTAGTGTCCCTATCCTTACAAAAAGCTGCCAGACTTATATTCCCCATTCCTAGCAGCCTGCTACATCTACTCTCACTTATTCAAACTGACATCTCTATACACAGACTTGTCAAGAGTTACCTTAAAAAACGAATCATTTCCCACTCCTCCATATGTTTAATGGCATCCCATGATCTTGGGATAGAATGAAACTTGCTTTTATACTTATCAAAACTTTTTATATCTGGCTTCCTGTCCAACGTCCTCTCTTATTATAGACTCGTCCTTCACTGCCCCCTTGATCTGCTGACCTGTCTTCTGTTTCGCATTCTGAGCTCCCCCTTGGGCCTCTGGGCCTTTTCATTGGTGTTACCTCTGCATGTGTGCCTCATGTTCCACAGCCTCCATGGTTAGCTTATAGAGATCTCTGCTGAAAGGACAGCTGCTTGGACAGGATTCCACTCATCACCTACCTCGGGTGTCAACTGTTTATTCTTGCCATAGCACTTTCCACAATGCTCTCTCATTTACGCTCACGATCTTCACAGCACTCTCCTTTATGGACCTCTCACCTACCTGTCCAACGCAGAACGGACGGTCTAAGAGGACAAAGGCTTTGTCTAATCTAACCTCCACTGAACCATAGCACTTAACACAGGGATTGGCCCACAGCAGACACTCAGGAAGTGTCAGGTCTAGCCATGAAGGAAACAGCATGATGAATTGTGTTTTGAGAACTTTGAGAAACAGTTTTATTTAAAAAAGGCAAAAGACAAATTAGGAGGCTGTGAATACAAACTAGTCATGAGTATCTGTGGCTGGAGGAGATCGGACAGAGGAAGAACAGCAGGGAAGGAAGGAAGGTTCAAAACCTGAAGGAGATGAAACAACCACGTCACAAAACTATTTTTAAATATATAAAGACAAAAGAGCCTTACAGCTCTGGCTACATGAAGAAATGCCATGGCATTTGGTGCTCAGACATCATACTTCTCCTAACATAGTTCTTGTTGCAACCATTCATCAAGAAACACTCCTTAGGTAACCAGCACAGACACTCAGGAGGCTGATAAACCTCACAGAAGTGATACTCAATGGAACCCAAATGACAGCCAGTGCTAGCTCTTCCCAAACTAAGCAAATACGTTATTGTGGCCATGTTCATCCAAAAGAAATCTGGACTCAGTAGGTGCACAGGCAGACTGTATATCAAAATTAATTACATAAATGGTGGCACTGTGCTTCAAGGCACTGAAAGAAAGTCCCATCGATTGGGGAGCAAACCAAACTCAATCACAGGTGGTTTTCTAAACAGCAGTCAATAGCTCCCCTCTAAAAATTACAAGGACTTGCAAAGAGACCGTAGGGACAAGAGGACAACTGGTTGTTTTACAGGTGCCATGTAATGAATTAAACTCGAACAATATGTTTTATAGCACTATGTTTCTCTCTGTGTGTGTCTGTGTCTGTCTGTCTGTCTGTCTGTCTGTCTGTCTGTCTCTCTCTCTCTCTCTCTCTCTCTCTCTCTCTCTCTCTCTCTCTCGTGTGTGTGCGTGTATGTGTGTGTGTGTGTGTGTGTGTTATGCCTGTGTGTACAGGTACACTCAGCTTTGTCTGCACATATGGAGGTCAGATGTAGACATCTTACACAGATGTCTCACTGAACTTATAGCTGGCCAATTGGCTAGGCCGGGGTGGGGGGGGGGGGCAGCAAACCTCCACAAGTGGTCATCTCTTCCAACCCAGTGCTGGGGCCACAAACATCCACCACCACATCTGACTTTCATGTGGGAGTAGGAGAGTGTCACAAATCAGGTCCCCATGCTTACAGAGCAAGCACTTTACCCCCTGAGACATCTCCCAGGCCCATGAGCTGTTGTTAATGTCGTTTTAAACTTCCAGTACCTCAAGTGTACCACCAAGAATTATTGTATTCAGAGCTGTGTCTGAAATAGAAAACGTGACAGTTGCTGACCTTCAGTAATTCAAGCATCGTGTTACACATTGGGCAAACCATCATGAATAAAGCACAGCCGCAGTACATTTATGAGTCACTGGCTAGCAAGGAAAAGGAACTTATTCACAAAGACTACACAGAAAGAGCATGGCAGGTTAACTTCTGCAGTGACGTCATGAGGGACCCCCACTCCCCCCACTGCTACGGTCTCCATGGAAAATGTTATTAAGAAGAATATATAAAAGAAACACTCCTGTGGGAAAAAATAAAATGTAGACATACCTATTCAAAAGAATCAATGAAAAGCTGTATGAAAGGTAACAGTCTGTAGTATTTTAACAAAGTCTTTCCTTTCCTCTCCACTTCCATCTCCCAAAGGTAAACAGGGACTTCTTTAAAAATACAAGATCAAAGCATCAAGAAAATATAACAATCAGAAGCACAGGTGAAGTCAATAATGAAGCACTGAAAATATTAAACAAAAACTGTAAAAGGGAGAAATAGCTAATTCAGCAATAAAAACTGGCGATTTCAATCCTTCATTTCCCATGAAAGAGGAAACAACTGGACAGAGGACCAGCAGGGAAACAGGTTTGATCAAGTCTACCCAACAACTAACCTAAAGATGCCTGGAAAACACTGATCCACAAAAACTAAACACAAGGATTTTCCCAGCACATGAAGAACATCCTCCAGGAAAGACCATATGCAGGGCTATAAAACAAACCTCAATAAATTCAAGACAAAGGTAATATAACACGTGTTCTCTTGTCACAATGGAATGAAATTAAACATCAGTAACAGGAAAGATTTGGGAAATTTGCAAATAGCAGAAATGAACACATTTCCAAATAACCAATGGGTTCGAAAAACATTCTAGAATACTGTGATTAAAACATTGTGATTAGTGTGAGAACATAAGCATCCAGCAGCTGAATGAGCACAGAGACAATCACCAAATCTAGAAACACAAGAACACTTTCTAGAGTAATGAAAGCGCCACATACAGTGAGACTTAATGACTCTACTCTATAAATATATGTTGGTAAGATGGCTCAGTTAATAAAATACTTGCCATGAGGACCTGAGTTCATATTCCTTGAACCTCTCTCTGTAAAATCAAGGTGTAGAGGTGCATGTCTGTACCCCAGACTCATTGACGAGTTTAGTTATGCTGAATTAGTTAGCTCCAAATTCAGTTTGAGACTCTAGCTCAAAAAAATAAGGTGGAAGCCCAGAGGTGGTGGTGCACACTTTTAATCCCAGCACTTGGAAGGCAGAGACAGGATGATCTCTGTGAGTTCAAGGCCAGCCTGGTCTACAGAGCTAATTCCAGGACAGCCAGAGAAATCCTGTCTCAAAAAAACAACAACAAAAAGGTGGAAAGTGATAGAGAAAGACAAAAGATTGACCTATGGCATCTTTGTGCACACAAACACAGGGCATACAAACATACAGACATGCATACACACAAAAATACAAATATGCATTTATACATCATGGTCTGGGAAAAGGAGAATGAAATACATAAAGATGAAGCTCACTGATCCTGGATATTGTTAAACTGAATGTCACATTCTGGAACAACAAACAAGTTCTCATGGATACAGCAAACGTCATGCAGTAGTAGGATGGTGGCAGAGGAACGTGACACCAGAAAGAGATATTGGGGCGAGGATATCAGTTATGATGGGAAGAATATTATCCAGGACACATGCACTATTAAAGTTATAAAGAGACAAGAAATGCGCCTTACACTGTTATATCACATTCTATCTTAGCAACAGCCGAGTATTTTATCATTTTTTCTTGAAGTACTTAACTAGAGCCTTGCAATCAGCTAAACTACCCTATAATTCTCACAGTCTGGCCTCAGTTATTGGCACAAACACTGGAATAGTGCACAATCTCAGAAATTGACTCCTATTTTACACAAGCAGTACAGAACCTCTAGACATATTTTGCTCATAAACTAAAGAATTATTCTTTTATTCTTTAAATTCCGTTAGTCTTGCTAGATGGTCAACATAATTGAACAAAGTATAATGGAATCTTATTCCCTTACCCTTAAATACCACCAAGGGTGACAATAACATCTTCTCTGCCTCCATCAAGCATTTTCTACAACTGTAGTAGTAGCAATGCCAAGCACAGAAGCCCAAAGAAGACACCAGAATCTTTGTTGTGTATAGGAAAATAAAACACATTCTCATGTTAAGACCATTACAAATCTACAAACAATGTGCTCAACATTAAAGTTTATCTTAGCTATACTAGGAAACATTGTAATAACTCAAAAACACAGTTATGTAGAAGTCTACAAGAAAATTTAACCTGAAACAGAAAACCTTACTACTGCTTATGGGAAAACCATAGACCATGTATTCTAAAACACTAAATGGCACATGTCATTTTGTGTGTTTCCTGCTTATATGAGAAACAGAAAGCCTCCTAAAGTAGGATGGTATCAAGTCTATTCTGCAATAATAAACAGTCCATAATAGCTATAACAACTATTGTGAGACAGAGTAGTAAAAACAAAAACAAACCCTCATAAAACCACAGTAGAGCAGAGGATCACACAATTAAGTCCTATATGAAAATATCCTGCCTTCATAATTTTCTGAAGCTAGGTTGGATAGGGTGCAAACAAAAAGAGATCAAGGATATAGTCAGGGTAGTCAAGTCCAGGGCAATCCAACAGGAAGAAGCCTGGGATTCCTAGGAAGGCACTATTAGAGGAGCTGTGCTGTGCTGTGCTGTGCTGTGCTGTGCTGTGCTGTGCTGGACAGGCTGAGGAAGCAAAGGCATAAAGAGAGGGAGAGAATAGGAGGGCGAAGTTCTCCCTCTGTACTATGAAAAGATGATTGCAAAGGAAACGAAAATTCAAGATTCTTGGAAATGTAGCAATTTGAAGAAACTCGGAGCAAGAAGGATGACTTTAAGAATAGCAAGCATGATGAGAGATGAAAGGTCCATAGAGTTCAGGCTAAAACCCTAGGAGATTAAAATGTCCATAGATAAGAAAGGTGTTGAAAACTGAGGGCAATAGCAAGGGCAGCAGATACAGTGCCATTGAGTGGCCACAAGGACAGCAAACAGCAATGACTAAGCAGGGAAGGATGGCCATGCATGGATGGAGAAGTATTAATGGAGAAAAGGTTAAACAATTTGCAAAACAAAATCCTCTAGAAATCGCAGAGCTGGGGGTGAGGAGACACAAAGAGGAAAAATCTTTCCCTGTTCCATGAAAATGACTAAGAACAGAGCTGTCTCCACCAACATGACCTTTAAGCAGTAGTCAAGACCAGTGTGGATAGGTATAGCACAATCACAGAGGCAGTACTCTAGATGGATCATCTATTTGGAGATCAAGCTATATATTTGCTGAACTGGTCATGTCTTAGCTGTGATTATGAAGGAGGGATTATGGAAGACCAATACCAAATATTACTCTAAAATAAAGAAAAATTGATCTTGCTTCAGGAATAATACGTATTCTGCACTGATGATTGTCTAAACTGGAAGTTCATAAAAATTTCCTAGAGTTCTTATTAAAATGCAGATTCATATTTAATAGGCCAGCGATTAGACTTATGTTTCTGGATATTTAAGAAGTTCTCACTGATAGTACACTCACACTGATAGTACACAGATCACTAACAAGCTACTGGAACCTGAGTGCCAGGACCTTCAAATGTGCACCACATATGTCCTCCTAAGAAGAAGGTTTTCCAAATTATAATCTGCAAATCAATCTCTGTGGAATTTTTTAACATTTAGATTGTGGCTCATTAGGTGTAAAGTAGGGCCTCATGTTCCATTTTGCCAACAGTCCAGCTCTGGGAGTGCTGCAGGCTCTCTGGAACAACTGGAATAAGACATCCTAGAGCATGCAGTGAAGCCCTGGCTAGGCTCTCACAGTTCATGCTGCCTGAACAGGTTTCCCACAGTCAAAAATCAACAAGATAAAGAAATACAGACTCAAGAGTTTCTCCTTGCATTTTTTCAAAACTCAAAAAATACTTTCCAAAGAACATAATAACAAAAGTAATTTTTTTTGCCTAATTATAAAGTACATTGGGAAACCATTTCCATAAAATAATCTCAAGATGGGATTCCTAGGCATCGCCTATTTTTGTGAAAATCAGTAAGTAGAATGCTAAAAGTCTAATAGCAATGAATCAAGGAACCATTTTTTAAAATGAATCAAAGCAATGCAAGAATTTGCAAAGATTCCCTGGTTTTGGTTTTTGGTTTTTGTTTTATTTTATTTTATTTTATTTTTTTTGATTGCTGGAAATTCTCACAGGTGTACTGAGGATTTCTTCTGACCTGCAAAATAATAGGGCAACAAAAGAAAGGATACGATATTAAGTGAATTTATACCCAATTTTGTGACAAAGTTCTAAATAAACAAAATGCAAAAGTAATCAAAAATCTGTTTTTACTCTCTAACCACTGAAGTCAAATAGACATAAGCAGTAGAGAAAAAGACCTATAGGTTCTGTAGGAACAAATCATGTGACTAACCCATTTGAATGGGTGGAGAAAAATCCACTCAAGTTTCACACAGGATTTATTAGGACAATATGAGACTGGAAGTGTTTAAAAACAGCCATTAGGCAAGAGCTCTGCTTAACATTATTTAAGGTGACCAGTATTTAGGCTGTGTCACCCAAAATCAGTAAGACAAAGTAAGTTAAAGGAAAAAATAATCCACCAAAAAAAACCCCAACACAAATATTTGCTAACAACTGTTGCATAATTTTATATTGGTCACGGATGGCTAATTAATTTAGGAAGAATAAAGGCAATTACAAATAGAAAATTCTGTGATAAAAAGCGTTTAAATGAATGTTCCTTAGAGACCCTTTCAAGCACAGTGCTTATTTAACATGTTTGTAAAGAATACCAGGGGGACATCTCTAGCTCAGTCATGACAATGTGCTCGTGAACTTTCAAAGTCCAAGGGGCTTTTCACATATTGCAAAACTATACATCTTTACGGTGGGACAAACAAATATAGACATCAAGGCTACCAGGCTCCGAAAGGGTCTAATCAATTATAGTCCCTTGACTTCTAGAAGTCCATTTTAATGGAAAGAGAGAAATGTAAACTGATGCATGCAATCATCATGAAATGAGGCCTTGAGTTTCTAGTCACAAACTACAGGGATTCTGCTGAGCTGTCACAGTGGGGAGATTGGGGAGCCACTGAGAAGGAATTTGCATAATCAGTGTCAGGCAATAAGGTACTTTCAGGGAAAGAAAACTTAGCCTATGACAGGAAATGTGGATTGTAAGAAGAAACTAAAGAGACGGGGTAGGAAAGTCATCACGATATAGGATGGAGTACAATGACACACAATGATTGATCTCAGGTCATATGGTCATCTAAATAGAGCAACTGTGAAGAAATAAAGATAAAAATCAAACAATTGGAAATGATCATTTACAAAACTATTAGGAGTATTTCCTTGGTAGAACAGTAACTACACTTGAGACAGTCCAGAGAAAAGTTTTTAAAGGATCAGAAGATAAAGAGAAGAGGTTAATACATCGATATGAACTACGAAGACTTAGCTACAATTTGGAGTGGGGAATAAAAGTTCCCTTATAGCAGCAATCAGAGCAAGGAGGCATACAAAGGAGGGCTTGGAGGGGAGAAAGAAGAAATGTAACTATTATTAATATTTTATAATCTAAAAAATTTAAAAAACACTAGCTCAAAGGGGAAGTCTTGAATATTAATGGGAAGTATTACTTGGGGTCATCCAAGGATTATCTAGTTGTTTATGCAGTTCAACTTTCCATTTGAAGACTCAATCTCAGCAAAGCAGGGTCCTCCTGATAAAACTCCATTCATCCTCTAGAGAAAATTCTCCAGTGTCACCTCTAGACCTCACCAACCAGTGTTCATCTTTTCCCACCCAGGATTTCCACAGTAACTGATAAATTTAGCACATCAGGGCTGCATCCCTCCAAACTGAAAACCAGTTTCCTAGAATGGGAATTAACTTTCCTCACATTTCATATCCAGAACATCAAGGTTCTATAAATGCAAATTTACTTAGCACAAAATATTCATGAGGAGGATTAAATGCTCTGTCTAATAGTTCAGCACAATGAAAACCTGGGGACATGAGGCTACAGAAGTGACTAAGCAGATAACAGCATATGCTGGTTCTCAGCATGCACGAGCACCTGTAACCGCAATTCCAGGAGACCCAATGCCCTCTACTGGCCTCCATAGGCATGTGTGCACATGACATGCATACAAACAAGCGGGCATACACACATACACATAAATGAAAATGAATTTAAAAAAATTTAAAGAAATAAAAGACACAATCTCCACCTAAAAGACTTTGCACCTATAGAGTAAGGAAACAAATCACCACAAGATAAAAATCAAAGAAGAAGGTTCCAGCAAAGCATGCATTCAGGACAGTTGCTAGTGTGCATTCCTTCTGTTATTCCCAAAGGGCTTTGATAGCTGACAGAAATACAGCATAACTGAAAAACCTAATTATTGAAGAGACACAGGTGAAGAGACACCCATGAGGAAAAACTGATTTTAAAAGAAGAAAAAGATGTAACAAGGATAACACATAAAACCAGATATAAGTGAATTTAGAAATAGGGAGTAAGATCAGCCAAAGAATCTCAGTGTAAGTTACTGGGAGTTCTTCAACTTTTCCAGACTACGGGGCTTTTGGAAATTTTATGCTGGGGGTACTCATAAAAACTGTGTAATTTGTGGATGGTCCACTTACCTTCACAACTATGATGAGGGCAGTAATAAAGTGGCTACTGACTAACAATGGCTGAATTTAGACAACGACACAGCCTCACCGTCCAACTCAGGAAAAGCAGTTCTCAAGAAAACCAAAAAATCGGAGAGAGATTGTGGTGATATTGTGCCCCCCAATATATTGTGCATCCTAATAAACTTATCTGGAGTCAGAGAACACAACAGCCACTAGATAGACATAGAGGCCAAAAAATGGTGGTACACAAGCCTTTAATCCTATCACTTGGGAGGCAGAGATCCTTGTGGATCTCCGTTAGTTCAAGACCACACAAGGAACAGAGCCAGGTGTGGTGACACACACCTTTAATCCCAGCACTTGAGATATCATGTCTTTGCTTGGGAAAGACACACACCTTTAATCCCAGAAAATGATGGCAGGAAGCAGAAAGGTATATAAGGTGTGAAGACCAGAAACTAGAGGCTTTTTAAGCTTTTATCTTTTAGCAGCAGTTCAGCTGAGATCCATTCAGATGAAGACTCAGAGGCTTCCAGTTTGAGGAAACAGAATCTGCTGAGAAGTTGGTGAGGTGAGGTTGGCTGTGACTTGTTCTGCTTCTCTGATCTTTCAGCGTTCACCCCAATACCTCGCTCCAGGTTTATTTTTATTAATAAGACTTTCTAACAATTTGTGCTACATGAGATGCCTGACTTCAAAAAGATATAATCAGTGTAAGGATAATTACATTGTATATCTTTTAGCAATAAGAATGAGCAAACATTAATTATCATAGCCAAATGTTTTATGGACAAACGGTTAAAAGTTTGATATTGTAGTCTTCAGACAAAACACTAGTATAGATGTTCTGTTGTTAATTGAGGACACCACACTTTGAAAGCTAACTGAACAGGAACGCTGTTCACACTGTTACATGGAAACTGCAAAAGTATGCTTTCTAGTGTTATATATACTTTGTTTGTGCATACTTAAAAAGTAACTACATATTTTTCTTTGCAGGTACAGGTGTAGGACTAGATGATCATACTATTAAAAGTGTACAGACTGTAAGCCTAACCACAAAGAACCAGCAATAAATAGCCCAAAAGAAGGATGCAGAACGTCCCTTCAAAAGGCCGCCATGCAGCCAGCTCTGCAGACAGTACAGCCTCAGGAAGCTGGTGTCTGCATGAAGGATAGCACTTACTAGAAGCTCGTGAACAAAAGAAAAAAAAACAACAACAACTTGGGGCCTACAATGTCCACAGCAATCATCTCGAGCAATGTCTCCTCAAAGATGGACAATGAAATGTATCCAAATTCTGATTAAATAGAATCTTCATTTTAATAACCTTAAGAATAAATTAAGTTTCAGAGCAAATGTTACAAAGCACTTACCTCACATTTCCATGAGTCCTATGAAAATTCTCTTGTAATTATTTACCATAGATTTTGTGGTGACTGTTCCTGTTGCTTCTAAGACACTGAGGTGTGAATACTAAAGTGCTACAGGTAGGAAGCCGTTCAACTACAGCTGTCTTAGTTACTTAGTTACTATGACAACTTAAAGAGTAAAGTTTATTGGGGAATTGTTTACAGAGAGTAAATCCAGATCATCATGGCGGGCAGGAAGCATAGCAGCAGGCAAGAACCTCACATCTATCCACAAACAGGAGGCAGAGAGAGCTAACTAGGAATGCCTTTCCCTTCAGGAACCTCAAAGTCCACCCCCAGTGACACACCTCCTCCAACAAGGCCACAGCTCCTAATCCTTCCTGAACAGTTCCACCAACGGGGACCAATGATTCAAACATCTGAGCCTACGTAAGTCATTTTCATTCAAACAACCACAATAGCTCTATCCCGGGAAGTAGAAATAAAGACACACTACTTTAAGTGGGAAAAAAATTAACAAAGAGAGAAAGGGAGAATGAGTATTTGTTAAGAGTAAGGATAAGTCAGGAAATGCAAGTAGATAGCAAATCTTAAAAAGCCTCCAATGATGGAGTAAAGTACAAAACTTATTACTGTTGACATTATGATGAGACATTGACGATGATGATGGTGATGATGATGGAGTGTTTGTGTGTGTGTGTGTGTGTGTGTGTGTGTGTGTGTGTGTGTGTGTGCAAGCATGCATGCATGCACACAAGTGGCAGTACACTGCACCCGTACCTGCACATACAGAGGCCACATGAAGATATCAGGTATCTTCTGCCACTCTAATTTTTTGCCTTGAGACGGGACATCTCACTGAACCTGACATTTGTCATTCTAGCTAGGCTGGCTAGTCAGCAAGTGGCCAGGATCTGCCAGTCTTTGCCTTCCAACGCTGGGATTACAGGTACAGGTGACATGTCTAGCTTTTATGTAGATGCTGGAATTCAAATTCGATTACTCATGCTTGCATAACACATAGCTGTCTTTACTGATGAGCCATCTGCCCTGTTGCAGAGATTAATCCTTAAGGCAAGAGTGAAAGGTGCAAGAAATTCTTTGAATAGTTTCAAGCACATGGGAATTGCAAGACTGATTCTAGAAATTTCAGGAAATAATTACAAGATACTGTGTCAGCCCAGGAAGAACCTAAGGAATTTCCAGTGGTTTCATGTAAAACTCAAAGTATGCCTGTCTCTTATCCTTGGTTGTTATCATCCTAGCATTTAATTGTTCTAAACTATTAAGAGAATTTTGATATTAGTAAAGCTACAGGATTTATACAAATGTAAAGGGTCTTTGTATTAGAATTTAATTAATGAACATAATACCTGTCAGTGCAGTTAAATCTCTTTAAATACCCCTGTACTCAGGAATACTGTCCCAAAGTCCCACTCCACTCAAGTCACCTAAACTGCTCAGCTATATTATCCCCTCAAAGGTCTTTCTTCCTTTCCTCTGCCACTACAATGAAACAAAGGCTCGGTTCAACCACTACTCATGCTCACACAAGTAGTTCCCCATCATTCTTAATTTTGTTTAAAATGAGCTTTTCTTTACAAAGGTCATGCTATTGACCTGCCATCAGGGATCAAGTGTATTAAGTGGTCTTTCTGAGAACGAGGCTGCTGATCATTTACACCCCACTGCCTAGTGCCCTTTGCAAAACTCACTCATTATGCAACACTCAATATATAGCCTGATGAAAAATAATGACAAAGATTCCTCTTAATATATAGAGGGCAGTTAGGAGACCACCTTATGTACTTTTAAATTCCAGTCAAACTTCTATGGTATAGGCATGTCTTAAATGTCTTCAGTGGTGATGCTAACCACAATTCCTGATTATGAGAACATGACTGAATAGAATAATTCAATCTCCCATGCTCGGTTGACATCAGAGATCAGCAACCTTATGGAAATGGTGTGTGCCAAGCTGCTCACCCAAGATTCTGACAAGCAAAGGAGCAAGGAGGTAGAATCCCAAATGGTCAACTCAGAAATATCTAGAGGCACAGATACGTGGGGCTTTTCTGGCAAATCTATTCTAGTTGAACTGGCAACCCCCTGTAATCGCCTTTTTATGCTTCTTTCTCCCAACTGTACTTATCACTATAAATAATTTCTTATCCATCTCACCAACAAGAATATAAGCTTTAAAGGGACAGAAATCTTTTCTGGAACACTTTCTGGCATATCTCAGAATTTCATCAAACATTGGTGGGAAGAAAGATGAAACTCAGCCCCCATCACCATCTCCAGGAGTGGCTCATCTGCATTCATATCAATGCCACTTTAATTCGAAGCCACCCCTCCCTCAAAACACACAGAAGACCTGCAAGTACAGAAGGGGTTATTTATTATCTGTAGATTCAAAAGAGGCAAAGGGAGATGTCACTTTTGGGAAAATGTGATCAATATAATTATATCCCTTTCTTCCCTCCAAACCCTCCCATACACCTTTGCTCTCTTTCTAATTTGTGGACTCTTTTTTTAATTAACTGATATTACATGCATATGTGTGTATATATATATATATATATATATATATATATATATATTTTTTTTTTTCTAAAAATAGAAGACTCTGCTCAGTCGGCACAAGATACTTGTATGTATGTTTTCAGGGCTGGCTATTTGAGAGAGGATAGAGTGCTCTGCTCCTCCTAGGGGAGATTATTTCTCTCACTCTCAGAATTCCATTGTTGCTTTAGTTCTTTGTTAGGGGTGAGGCCTCATGGTCTTCCCCCATCTACTCTGACTCATCTATTGGTGTTGTCCTTGTTCAGTTTATGTTTAGGCAGTCGGTGATACTTCGTGGGTAGAGATTTGATGTTACCAGAGACACAGCCTCACAGCAGACCCCCAGATCCTCTGCCTCTTACAATCCAGCCTCACTTTTAATGGGTGTTTTCAGTTTAGAATGAAGGTATCTACAAGGTATTTATCTTTAATCTGAAAAATAAAAAATGGTGTTCTTGTGTTCAGTCTAAAATCTATTCTGCATGCAGTCTGAACCTTGAAAGTCCACACACAAAACAGAATAATAGATACCAGAGGCTAGAGGAAGGTAGGAGAGGGGAAAGGAGGAACTAATCAAAGGGTGAGAAAACAAATTAGAGGAAGAAGCCTGAGCGAGCTATTGTACACAATGGTTACCCTAAAAAAAATGCACTGTATATGTCAAAACAACTAAAAGATTAGATTTTTAAAATCTTATCATACACACACACACACACACACACACCCCAAACCCACAAATGTATGCAAGCATAATGGATTTGTTGGTTGCCCAGGTTTAATCAATCCACACTGCGATATCGAAACATCAGACTGAATCCCACAAACACATGCATTTCTGACTTGACAATGAAAAGTGAAATGCTGATAGAAAGCTCTACCGACGGAATCTCCTGCCAGCTTCCGATGTTATCGGAAAGCTCTCCCACCATCACCCCTGTGGCTGGGAAGCCTTTCCTGCTTGCTGCTGTGCCATGAAGAAAGAACAGCTGTCCATCATCACTCACAAAAATTTCGCCAGCCACCGTGAAACCAGGAAAACAGCAATATTCCTCAATGCTGTCAAAGATGTTCTCTTGGGCACTACACATAGCCCTGTCTCTCTGAGTTCAGTGAATTTGAAAACTGTAATTAAGTCCCTATGCAGACTTCACTTTTCTGGGCTACATAAACCCAGTCCTTTAGACTTCCAGCACAGAACAGAGTTCTCAAACCTTTTAATAATTTCTACTGGATTCCTCTGGATCCTCTCCAAACTCTATACAATAAAGCCATGACTTGGGCTTGAGGGGGAAAAAGGCATTGCCCAGCAGTTTCTTAATATTATGCTCTTACATTTTTGCCATTTGTTTTTCTTTCTGTGTATTACCCTGTGCACGTCACCACTGAGTTATGTTCGGTTTACATCGAAGGGTTCATCCATGGTCACTTTTGAATTGTAATCTTTTTATGATTAGCAGAGCTAAAGCTTCATATCTTAGCTTGAAGACATGGATACTTGGTGTTACACTTGAAAGTAAAACACCAGGCTAAGGACTGTAACCAGAGAGTAGTGTTCAGAGCTCACTTCCACAAACTTCTCAGGATGAGTCCAAAATACCATGTCAGACACTGGAGGGTTTAACTTTCAGTTCATCCAGGGACTAGTTTCGGGACTCTAGCAAATACTGAACATTCAGAGAGAATAATCCCTATTTCTCAGGGTGCTCATGGGAATCTAAATCAGTTAACATTAGAAAGACTGAGGCAAAGGGACACATGCATGCTCTGTTGTAATTTGATGTGCATTCATGAAAGAACCATTCTGGTCATTTTTTAATGCCTTTCACAGTATGGTACAAGGCCAAGAAGGCACATTCTCTATAGAATAAATTCAAGACTGGGGACGAGACTGCCCCGAATAACAACATAGCGCAAGACTGAACGTGCAGCATGCACCTTAGGAGCTGCAGCTTTTCTGACAGGACAACAGCAACACACAGAAGACACGTGACGCCGTGCCTGAGAGAGGGGCGGGGCATCTGAGAGGCCACAGCAGGACAGGTATGCCGGAAGCCAAGGAAGCCAGAAGCCAGGACTTCCCCACGGGTGTTGACTGTCCTGCACCAAGAGAGACTATTATTGAGCACAGAGTTAACGTTTCAGTTCACAAAGAACAGCATGTGTACTCAAATACAATCAAAATAGAAACGCTTTTCATTTCCTGTGAAAATAATTTTATTCAAGTATTTCAAAGAAAAGTATAAAAGACTCAAAAGAGACCACACACTTCAGTGATAGTAAAATGGTTTTTTCTATTTTAGGCATTTAAATGAATTCTAAGTTGAACAAGGCAGTAAATTAAAAGTGTATTTTCTCTAATGACATCTTTAACATTTGACTTCTTGTTGAGCAAATCAATTCTTCTATAAAATGAAAAAACTATCCATTCCAAGAACTATAAAAACACCTCTATTCAACAGAAACCAATAAATATGCTTCAAAATTGCTGATTGACAATAGCATAATTCTATCCCCAATTTTAAAAGATTTGATTTACAAACCACAACAACTTTCCGTTTGGTATAGTCTATGTAACACGGCAGAGAGGAACTGTGTTTACAGTGTGAATAAATAACCGTGAGTAGTACTGAGTTGTTTCCCACATCATTTGCCGCAGGAAGAGTTCCTGAAACCCTCACAAATGCTCACCAGGAGAAGACGGAGAGACTGAAGCTTGGGGGAGAAGGGAAGTTCTGCTCTGAATGACAAACTAAAACTGATAATCCTGGAATGTTTAGACTGTGATAGAAATCTCCAACTAACCCAACTGTGGTCCTGCAATCAATAGGTCCCAACCAATGACTCCTTAACTAGGACCTGACAGAGCAGAATAAGAACGTAAATAGTGTAAGAGAATAAACTCTTCTAAAGCCATTGTTCTAAGCCATTGTTACACTAAAGTAACTAAGTACTGAGGAACAAGATATTAACGCCTTCAAGAATATTCAGAGATGGCATAGCTTTCCCTTACTTGTGTATTTCCCTTGCTGCATGAAGTAACTCTAAGCAAGGCCGGTGGCTTCCCTTCCCCATGGCCATACAGCTGAACTCACGGCGGGGCCAGATCAAAGGCTCAGGACTATTGAAAGTGTACTCATTTAAGAGACTTATTATACTGTTTAGTTCATTCTGGGTATGAAAGGGGATTGTATCATTAACTATTGGCAGAACTGTAGACATAAATGTCAACTGTGCTGGGCAAGCCAAGATGAGCAGCCTTTGTTTTTTTAAATGACAAAGTACTCTCTATCAAATAAACACTGTGGGAATTTACTTTGTTAAACAGAACCTTTTTTAGGTAAGGCAGAACAATCTGCCCTTAAAAATAAAGCTAAAATAAGCATTTATATCTGCGCTCTAATTGTTTCTTTACAAATAATAATGTCTTCTAAATGCTAAGCTACCAGAGAAACAGGAGGGAACACAGCAAAGAAACCAGCAGGATCCTGTTAATGGTTCACAAAGATTACCCAGTATTTCCTGTACCCAAACTAGTTAAGACCAGATGCAAACTAAATTGCTGATACCACAAAACAGTGCTCTTCAGGTGGCAGTGATATACACTGCATGGTTTCTATAAATAGAATAACTAATATTGATAGTCAAAGACTTTAGCAAGGAAATAAAGCCAGAAAACTTTTGTTTTACAGATCAGTATTTCACTGATTAGATTAGTATTTGTAAGTCCAACTGAGTGTTACACCCCACAATGGACTTTTCAACCAGTGAGTAAATGACTAATATTTTTGCTTATGAATCCTTTATGTAAATTTCACAGGCCTATTCCAAAGCCCTTATGACTTGAAACATCTGTCCAATGCACTTTTTTTAAATAATATGTGAAGTTACAAACTGCATATTACAGCATTTTATAGGACATGTATAATGTGATAGCTTTGTCCTTTACAGAAAACATTTAAGGTGTGACCTATAATGAGATACTGAAGTTACCACTTAACTCTACCATCTCTTCAAATTTATTTTCACCGAGTATTATACAAGATTTGTAACCAAATTAGATAATAATTTTCACACAATTAGGCACTTAATCACATGTATTAATATCTCACTTTTCAGAGATCATCAATTCAGGATCATGAAAAATAAGACTAAAAGAATCAAGAAGGGAATAAAAAGTTAAACAAGATAGAAATACATATCACATAATGGTGTAGCCCTAAGCCCTTCATGCTCAGCCCATGTACTCACATAATGAACACAATTTAAACAGGTTAAAAATAAGGGCTTCGGGGCTGGAGAGATGGCTCAGAGGTTAAGAGCACTGACTGCTCTTCCAGAGGTCCTGAGTTCAATTCCCAGCAATCACATGGTGGCTCACAACCATCTATAATGAAATCTGGTGTCCTCTTCTGGCCTGCAGGCATACATACAAGCAAAATACTGTATACATAATAAATAAATCAATCTTTAAAAAAAAAAAAATAAGGGCTTCCTGTCCTATGAAAGATCAAAATGATTCAGAAAGTGTCGTAACACTTCCATGGGTATGAATGCTAAAAACAACACAAGAGGAAACAGCCATTTAGATAGAAGAAAAAAATCATATCGTTAGTCTTATGATATGAAAACAGAATAAATGAAATAGAATTTTTCTGCCAGCAGGACTAAGAATGTAATATGCATGATCATTATGGAGAGCAAGCTGTGAGATTAATGCACACATGCTGTCCAGAGACTCTTGCTCAGGCAGTATCTCATCAGCGTTGTCAGGGTAATGACCTACTAATCACCAGGTCCATGTGATCACCTCATATGGTCAAATATGACCATATGAGCAAAAAGTAACTCAGACAATCTTGGAAACGTGTAAACCCTCCATCAATGAAACCCAATGAAAGATGATCTCAGAACCAATGGATAAATAAGAATTTATTAGAAAAGATTTAAATTAAAAAAAAACAACAGCAAAAAAACACTATCAATACTAGGAAAAACTATTCAAATTGAAATTTCAGATGTAAAATTTTACTCTTTTAAAATACCTATTTAAAAAGAAAAGGGTCCACCATAAGATGGGAAAAAAATATCTGCAATATACATATCTCACAAAAGAACAGCATGCAAGATAATAAGCCACAGAACCCTATAAGAACACCAATAAATCAACTTAATAATGGATATTTAAAAACATCTGAACAGACACTTCACAAAAGAAAATCAATAAACACTTGAAAAGATGGTCAACATCCTAATTCACCAGGGAAACACACACTAAAGCCACAGTAAGATATGAGTATGTATCACTAGCATGGCTAAGACTGAGAATGCAGAATACTGGGCATCAAAATACATTTACCCAAAAAGGATACACATAAATGTCAAATGAACACATTAAAAGATGTTCAACATCATTAAGAAAATGTAAATTAAAGCCAAACCTCGATAATTTAAAACAATTATTAGAATGGCTGATATAAGAACTAACGGCAATATCAAGTGTGGTAACCATGGAAAAATTACATAACTTATACATCTTCAGTACATAATACAAAATGCAGCAGTACTGTTAAAATTTCTTAATAGAAAATGTAATGCATAATTGTGCCTTAGCACTCACAGGTGGTTACTTATCCTATTAAAAAAATGGAAACTTACTTCCAGACAAAATCCCTCACATAGAGATTCATCGACTGGGCTCTTTAATCAATGATAAGTAAAATGTGTTCCGATGGGTGAATTATTAAACTATTATTATTAAAGTGTGCTCCATCTATACTACTCAGCAATGAGAAAGAAAATAACTGCAACTGTTAACAAAACAATGTCATTCATGGATATCACATGGCTATATTCTATAAGCTCCCACTGGTGTAACATTATCAAAAACGACATAATTAGAGCTGAGACCATAACTCAGTAGTCATACATTGAACGTGGGTAAGGCCATGAGATCAGTTCCCAGCACAACAAAAAAGGTAAAAGCTGTTTATAGTGTCAAGAATGGAAAGTATTATACCTGTAAATTTTGAAAGCAAATATAATAAAACAAGCAAAGAGAATGCCTTTTCTAAGATCCACACTGTGGAAACACGAATGAAGTACTCTGTATAGAACACAGGAGAGAATCATGGCAGGATGAGGATGAGGAGTGAACTAAAGCACAAGGATGATCATGAACAATGATGAGCATCTCCCATAAGCAAAAGACTTCTAGGTGCATTAGTCACAAAGCAAAACCATCTGGGTCACAATCTTTAAGAAGCAGCACACACACACATACTGTTTGTCTTGAATTACGAAAGCTTAAACATAGGTGCAGAGCATTGGCTGTAAGAAATAATGAGAAACAAGGATGGAAGCTATCAGGCCACTGCTTATCGAATGCATACCTACATGTAAGCACACCAAATACACATTAGGGTTTCCATTCTGTTCATTAATAAGATGTTATTTTGTAGATATCTCATCACAAAAGTAAAAGCTACAAGAATATGTGCCAGGCAAACGGCTGCTACAAAGCAGTGATCATTCATAAGCTACTAATTGTACTGTCACAGAATGCTGAGGTGCTAGTGTGATACAAACAAAATAAATATTCTTCAAAATGAAAACACCCAGTTAAAATGGCCAGTAGGAAGTCAAGCAAGAATTCCAAATTTTTGTAGTCAAATACAAACTTATCATTAGTAAAAATTTTCCAAAAAAAATAATATTACCTTTTAGAGTATGGTGTGGGTGTGAGGGGGGCTGGAGAGGTGACTCAGCAGTTAAGAAAAAGTGTTGCTCTTGCAGATGGTTTGGGTTCAGTTTCCAGCACCCAGAGGCAGCTCACAACCACCCACAACTCCAGTACCAGGGGTTCTAACACCTCTTCTCTTCTGACATCCAAAGGTGCCTGCACACACACATAGCAATACACATGTACTCACACTCACACACACACACACACACACACACACACACACACACGCCTGCACACACACAGTGATATACATATACTCAGACACACACATGTACACACACACTCACTCACATGCACACCCACCTAATTCTTTAAAAAATAAATCAGCATGCCTGAGGACTACAGAGATTGCTCTATGGTTAAGAATACCGCTGCTCCTGAAGAGGACCTAAGTTTGATTTCTAGTCCCCACATCAGGTAGCTTGTAGCCATCAATAACTCCAGTCCCTAGGGATCTGTTCTAATGGCTTCTTCTGGCCTCCAAGGGCCTTGACACTCACATGCATATTACCATACATGGACACACACATATACAAACATTTCCACAGATAGACACATACATATGATTAAAAATAAAATAAAAAGGACAAGAAATCTTTTAAGAGTAGAGCCAAAACTCTGGGTGCTGAGGGGATAGATCAGCGGATACAGTGTTTCTATGTAAGCATAAGGCCTGGAGTCTAGACCAAAGCACCCATGTACAAAGCCAAACTCGGCAGCATACATCTATAACCCCTGTGCTGGCTCAAAAGACAAGTGGGCTGGCCATTCTAACCCAAATGAGGAGCCCCAGGTTCAGTAAATGACCCTGTCTCAAAAAAAAAAAAAAAGATGGAGGCACCTGACAGTGACCTTGGACCTTCACACACACATTCAGGGGTGAGTACATCAACATGCACACATCACACAGACATAAAATATTTTCTCAAAAGAGTTAAAGAAGAGGCAAAAGACATGTAACCTTCTGTACCTAAAGAAATTACACCTTGTAGAAATGTAAGTATTAAACTTACTTACAAAATCATAGTTCACTGTGACTTGTGATGATAAGGAAGCAACATAAAACCAAAAAAAAAAAAAAGAGAAATTTCACAAATAAATCAGATATTGGGGTGTGTGTGTTTAAGAGAATCCAGCAGCTGCCAGGACCCCCAATTTTTTTCTAAAGCCATATGTTCTGATTACACACAGTCTTTTATTGCTGTGCTACAGCTCACACCAAATAAAAAGGAACAGAAGGACTTACAACAGTGTGTGAACTCAGGCAAACTGGAGGCATGCTGATAAAACTGTAGGCACTACAAATAAGGATAGTAAAAACATTCAACAGGTGTCTGACATGAAAGCTGAATGGATCCACTCAGGTTAAGAACTAAAGTTGACTTTTAAAGGAAATATCTAACCTACCTAAGGACATCTAGTGATTCAGGGCATCCTCACTTGAGTGGCTCTCAGTTGAGGATCAGGTTACAGAAGTGTGCAGACTAAAATGCCAGTGACAAGTATCACAACCTGAAAATGAGTAAGTAACACTTACACTGAACTGAACACCAACAGGCATGTACTTGCAGCTTCGCAAAGAACCTCAATTGTGTTGTATTTCTAAAAACAAGTCGGAGAGCCCACCAGTTAAATTCAACTGCTGAGGCTGAAGGTCACACAGTCTCCATGGATCAGCTAAAACATAAAGGGGTTTTCCTTTCAAGTTTTAAAATTTGACGTAACTGCAGTTCTCCCATGGAAGTGTAGAAAATAATAGACTTCTATGAGCCATCTATCCAAATTCTCACTGTGGTGATATCTTATACAACTATAATGTGAACTCACAACTAGAACAGGCAAACATAGTTAAAGGCTTCTACTGGTGTCCTTTTATAGACAACCATCTCCTTCTTGTCCCATCCCAATGCACTCTTCCTGATCAACTTGCCTGTCAATCACCATTGCGCATTTCAGAATTCAGTCATTTCAAAAATGGTATGTGGATGCAATCATTCAGTATGTGACCTCAAAGAGAGGTTTTCTTCAATTTTGATCATTCCCTGGAGACTCGGCCAACTTATTTTGTGTTATTCCTTCCATTGCTTAGAAAATCACAAAGTGCCCACCTGTCAGTTTGTCTTTCCACCACCGAATAACATCACAAATACCGATAGTTTGCCTTTGCTATGGTTTCGATGGGAACTGTCCCCCATGGCTCAGGGATTGGAACACTTGGTCCCTAGAGGGTGACACAATTTTGGAGTTGTGAAATCTTTAAGATATAAGGCCACACTACTATAAATATAAACGGGTTGCAAGAATGATCCTTGAAGACATACGATGTATCTTCAAGACCCGAGGGTTCTGCTTCCTGATCTTCAGGGCAGGGTTGTGACCTTGCCGCCATCATGTCTCCCCTGCCATGATGAACTGACCTCTGAAGTGGAAGCCAAAATAAACCCTTCCTTTTCAGTTTCTCCTGGAGGGCACTGAGCACAAGAATGAGAAAAGTAGCTCATGAACAAGTTCACCTGTGAGAATAAGTTTTCGTATCTCTGCATAACCATTGAAGAGTCCAACTGCTGGGTTAAACGGTGCATGTTCACACTTCTAAGAAGAAGCTGTACAACCCTATCAGCATAGTATGAGCAATCCAGTTCCTTCACAAATCACCAGTGCTTACTATGGTCACTTTCTTAGTCATTCTGCATATTTATTTTCTCTCTCCCCCCACTTCCTCTCTCCCTCTTCCCTCTCCTTCCCTCCTTCCTCTTTCCCTTCCTCTTCACTTTCCTCTCTCATTCTGTTTTTGTATCTCTAGTTATGGAAGTTATGCAAAAATCTTATTTCTTATGGCATGTAATGTAGTTACTTCAAGTTCTTGTTCAAAAGGAAATATTACTAGGACAGAAGGGCACAACACAGCTTGTAAGATGTGTTCTTAATACAAATCATTTCTAAGATAATTACTGGGGTTATAACATCCCTAGCTTCAGACTAGTCTCCAAAGGCCTGAGTTCCATAATAGAATATTCAAGAAATGTTATGGTCAAACATAAGCATACCTTACTAGCCTCAAGCTAGACCATTACACTGTCTAATTTGCACCATCACTGAAACTAAAAAGTAAGCAGTAACTTTACATAAAACTTATCTGGGGCTTTGAAGATTCACAGATATCCAGATCATAAATGTTTCAAACTCGAAGGCCAGTTCTAAGTGTACATTTCCCCTCTCCAACTTTTTTGTTTTGATCTGTAAATCCTCAAAGAACAGTATTTGCCATCTAAAAGTAGTTTCATCCATATAAACTAATAACTATTAGCAAACACAAAGTAGGTTGTCTTCTCAACCTCCCTTTAGGGACGAAACCAAATAACGTAAGCAATGCCTCTTCACTCTAGCCTTTGATAGATAGCGCAGAAGCCATTCTTGAGTGCACTGTTTTCAATGAAGAAGCTCAACCTCAGCAATCTCAGAAATCAATTCATGACTCACATACAATCAATAGTTCAGAAGCCTCTGATCGCAAGTATTTAATTTCAAATTTATTCTACTATCTCTATAAAGTAATTTCATTTTGATTTCTAAGACCATGTTGATGCAGAATGAAGATATCCTGTGCTATATTCCCTGAGACACCCTTCATATTTGTGAGGCTGTCCCACAAAGCAGAGTCTAATGATCTCTGAGCAAAATTCTGATCAATTGGTCAGGAATAATGGTAATACAGAAAGGTAACTTTTCAAACCTAGTTTTGAAAGTGTATGAATGCCAAACTTCATAACTTCTTTGTACACCTTCTTAAAAGGACACAAGAAAACCTCCTTCAGCACCTTTCCTGGGAACACTAGGGATTTCATCACGCTTTCTGGGGAGACTTCACCATGTTCTGTGAAGTAAAGAAAAAAAGCACGATGAAAGGACCAGAGTTGAGGGAACAATTATTTAAAACCACAAGTCCCAAATGAGCTGGAGCCTGAACAGAGGAGAATATACTACTAGATACTCTCACAGCCAGTTCTATAGGCAAAGAAAAAACATGAAAGTTTATCTCATACATTAAGGGAAAGGTTATTGCACTGGGAAGAACATGAATTCCCACATACCATTAACTTCATACACTAAAATGAATTGAAGAAACTAATTATTCAAAAACAGAGAATGGCCTTTGGGAAACATGGTTGCTTAAAAGGATTTAATAGTCAAAGCGTGTGCAGATTATTATCATGAATTAAACTAATGAGAGGATGAAGATATTAGGAAGAAAGAGAAGCTCTCCCAAAATAGTAGTCTTGCCTCTCCTGCCAGGCAGGGAAAAATCAATGTCCAAATACAGCACGCAGCTAGGGCTTTTCCTGAGAGTAAACTCCATGGAATTTGCAGTGATTCCTTCCAAAGCACAATTATGCTAAAGGTGGTGGAGTGGAGCAAGAGAATAAATGTAAATATTGTGTCTCAAATGACAAGCAAGTAACACCTAGACAATGATAACATCTTGACAAAGTTTTGTTTCAAAGTCAAACATTTTAAGAACAAAGAAATTGTTTGTATGGTAGCTACTTGTGATAGCATTGATTCTTGTCATTCTTAACTTGTCCAAACCCACAAAATGTACAAGGCCAGGAGTCAGCCCTGATATGAACAATGGACATAGTGTAATAAGATATGTCAGTATGGTTCATCAGTTCTGGTATTTCACCATGGAAGGTGATGCTGTTGAGGGGACACAACACATGAATCTAAGGGATAGGGGTAATGTACATCTCTGCAACCTCTACTGTATTTTTCTGTAAACCTAAAATTACTCAAAACAAAGTAGTTTTTTTTAATCTAGGACATATTTGACTCTGTGTGTGTGTGTGTGTGTGTGTGTGTGTGTGTTTACTAAGTCAAAAATTTCTACATTTATTTCCTTTTATCCTCCCTAATTAGAGCCCCATCCCTTTTTTTCCCATTTCCCCTTCAGATCAACTGTAACCTGCTATTCTCTCCACTATTTCCCCACTCTCCACCCACAACAGTTCATTTTCAACTTCCTGGTTGCTGCAGTCACTCCAGGTTATCTATTCACATCTGAGGATGTGGAGCCAGGAGCCCCAGATGAGAAAGAACACATGACATCTGTCTTTGGGTCTGGGTTACCTCACTCAGTATGATCTTTTCTATACCTGTAAATGTAATGATTTCATTTTTCTTTATAGCCATATATAATTCCATGGTGTATGTGTACCATATGTTCATTATCCAGTCATCATTTGAAGGACATTTAGGTTGTTTCCACTTTGTAGCTATTGGCTGAACAAGCATCTGTGAGCTAGGATTGTTGAGCCAAGGCATAGTATAGCTGGGTCACACGGTAGATTTATTTTTATCTTTTTGAAGATTCTCTCATTGGTTCCCATAGTGGCTGTACCGGTTTACAATGAAGGAGGGTTCCCTATTCCCTGCATCCCTACAGCATTTGCTGTCGGTTGTTCTGTTGATCTTTGCCATTCTCACTGGGGCAAGATGAAATCTCGAAGTTGTTTTTCTTTACATTTCCCTATTTCCTGGGGAAGACTAACAATTTTTTATATATATATATCTTAGCTATTTTTTTTTTCTTTTGAGAACTCTTTGTTCAGGACTAAGGCCTATCTTTGTCAAATATTAAATGGCTCAAGTTATGAGTACTCATGTTGAGCCTTCTATTTTATCCCATTGGTCCACATGGCTGTTTTTCTGCCAGCACCATATTGTTTTTATTACTATGGCTCTGTAATATATCTTGGGGTCTGGATTGGAAATCCCTCCAGCACTGTCTTTCTTGCTGAGATTGTTTTGAGTATCTGGGGTCTTTTGTGATTCCATATGAATTTTAGGATAGTTTTTTTTTCTATTTCTATGAAAAATGAAATAGGGACTTTTATGGGGATTGCACAGAATACATATATACAGAAAATGGACGCAGTACATTATCAATATATTTCACAACTCAAGAATGTTAACTTTTAACATTTGTTTTGAAACAATAAACAAGTTGAACTTTCTATGAAAATTAAATCAATCATTGGAAAGTAATCCCATATACAATATTATTTATTAATTCAAGACAATTACTTTGTGGTCACTAGCTCCTTGAGATGACTAGATTGCTAACCTCATACAACCTGTCTTCCTTCTTTCCTTACTTATCACTGCTTCTTACAAATGGATATTTGCATCTGTAACTTCCTTGGAAACAGACCCATCAGTATAACTTTTACTGGTTTGTGAGACATTATTTCATGTTGTTAACCTTAAGTTACTATCAAATATAAACAGTACTACTGGGCAAAGAACTGCCCTTGCCTTGACTGCTGATAGCACAAATGTTGTCCTTTCTGGACTACTGAACTCTGCCAAGGCAGGGTAAGACGGTCCTTCAATATTTCTGCCTGCACAGTACAAATCAGGTCTGAGACTAAGAGACCCAGAATAAACACGGAGTATAATTGAACATTGGAAGAAACAACCCAAGCTATTGTTTCAGAAGAGTAGAACCCTGGAGCCTCCAGTCTCTTGCGCTTCCTGAATGTCTACACTTACCTTCCCAGACTCCATTTTATTCATTCTCCATGGGTAGTTTTGTTGAATCAGCCAATAGAAAAGGAGACTCACACTGAAAAGTAGCTGTGACTATCTAGACGTGATAGTACCCTACGTCACGGATCAATCGTGACCAATGTTACTCTCTGATAACCACATTTCATGCACATATAAAAGTTAAATCAATGTATAAAGGCAAATAAAAAATCTTAAAATAAAGATAGCATGCTATTTCATACAAACAAAAGAGAGGAAGAGAGCCATATTGGCTAGAAGAAACTGAGAGTCATGCGAAAGCAGTCAGTGTGGCAAGCAGGAGAGAAACAAAGGAGCTACTAGAAATGACTTAATCTCGTCTTTCTGTAGCATGTTTTGAAGCAGCCTCTGCATCAGTAGGAGAAATAGAAGTTAAAAAAAAAAGTCTAGAAAGACAAATATTAAGACATACAGAGAGTGAGCCCCTTGATAGTGGCTATAAAATACTAGACCTTTCGTAACCAATCTTACTTTAATGATGTCACCATACAGAATAAATCACATGGAGTAAACACCACTTCAGAAATTCTGAAATGCATCATTATGATGGGAAAATTCTCAGAAGAAGACTGCAAAGCAAAGATGTCTTCTTTAATGATGATTTCACTTGGCCTAACTCATGAGAATATCCTTCAGCTCTGCAAACTGTCTCCCATTTGCTGAGAAGCATTCTTCTATGCCAGCTTAAAATAAGCAGAGATTACACAAGTACCATGTGTCATCCTAAATAGGGAAAGGGGGAAAAACAAGTACAATATGGTATTTAAACAGCTGTGTGACGATACCGGTTAAAACAAGAATCATTTTTCAGCTGAACTTCTTATGTTTCATTTTGCTAAATATAAACTAGAACATCATTAAATTAACTACTGATTAGTAGATTAAAGCACAGAGCTCCACCTGCAAATGATCCAATAAACACAGTAATTTTTCAAATGCTCAGAATACTGCCATAATTTGGGTTTGAGATTGTAGATAAAAAGGAAAAACCTACAGATATGATTACACAGCTGTCATGGTCAAATAACAATTATTTGCATTGTTTGTAGTTCTGAATCAGCTGGAAAATGTACAACAAATAATACATTTGTAAATACCACGGTAAGAATTTACACCCACTAGCTAATGAGGATTACTACAAAAACTCAGTCTTCCAGAAGTAATCAAAATTTCAAATTACTTGTACTGTCTAGTTGAGCATTCTAAGTAAATGAGGTTGGGCCAATTGATAAAATGGAAGAAAATTTTATGTGCAAAATATTTTTTGCTCAAAAAGATCCACATGGCACCTGCTGAGTACAAGAGTTCATTTACAATATAGTCTTTCACTGATCAAAGAGTTAATGCTCCTTTGTATAAACTCAGGCTCTTTTTTCACTATGTAAGAGGTTTTCATTTTTTCACACAGTAAATAAAAGCTTATGGTTAAAATATAGCTAAGTAAATATATTCAAAAGAAGACAAATACTCATTTATTAAGTCATTTTATTATAGAAATTCATGGAGAGTACAGGTTCTATAATGGGGTTCATGAATTCTTTCTATATCATAAAGTTCAACAAAAAAGATTTTTAGAGACTTGGACTGCATATTTGGATCTGGAAAAGACCATGTGTATATTCTCATTAACACTAAATAAAACTTTATATTTCCCTCTAATAAGAAGGTAGGTAGCAAATTACAGTAATATTAGGATCTATAACCAATGATACAGTGAATGTTATGAATACTAACACATTTATCACTATCTCCATAATTACAGTACCTGTTACACAAAATGCTGTATCTTATTGCATGTATATGCTATATTCAGCTCCATTTCTATTTAAACAGCTTTATAACCTTGTGTGTTTATTCTGTGGATCTAAAAACAATATGAGACCTTGCTCATCCTTGATGCAGAGGGGAAGAACTAGGCCCTACCTTAACTTGGCATGCCCATCTTTGTTGACTAACCAAGGGAGGTCTTACCCATTCTGAGGAGTGGATGGGGGTGGAATGGGAGGAGGTGGAGGGGCACAAGAAGGGGAGGGAGGGGGAACTGGGGATGGTATGTAAAATGAAAAAAATTTAAATTAAAAAACCTATTAAAAAAAGAATAAAAACAATATGAGACTATATCAAAGGCTTTTACTGGGTTGCAAAAGGGGTACAGTGCACAGAAAAAAATGAAAAGCTCTAGTTTTAAACTAGTAAATAAGATAAAGGAAAGAGTTGGGAAATAAGAAACTGGCACATAAAGCAATTTTTGTGTCATTTTGGGGTTTGTTTGACTTTTCTTTTTAACTTTGGAAGAAAATTATGAATGGGATGGTTCTTGTTGACTGTCAACTTGACAGGATCAGGAGTCGCCTGGAACACCAGACTCCAGGGATCCCAATGAGAGATTATTTGATAGGTCAGCCTCTGGCCATACCTGTGAGTGATTATCTTGATAAGGGAACTTACGTGGGTGGTCTCCCCTGAATATGGCAGCCCAATTGTCTAGGCTTGGGTCTCGGATCCCATAAAAAGGAGGAAGCAGGTTGAGCCTAAGCGTCCCTCAATCTCTGCTTCTGCCCGCCCCACCACCAGGACTTTCTTGCCATGATGGACTAGACCTTGAACTGTGGACCAAATTGAGCCTTTTCTCCCTCAATTTGCCTCTGCCAGGTTATTTTCCATCACGACCGGGAAAGTAACTGATACAATGAACCTATCAAATAAGCATTGCTTGAAGACCTCCCTTGCCCACCTGGTATTAGTTCTAGGAAACTTTCTTTGGTCTAGAGCCTTTTAGGGACAGTGGAAAAAACAAGAACTGTCTTATCCTTCACGATTTTAATTAGATTCTAGTGGTGCAGAGTGGATATGATAGGGAGTAGATTTCACAGCACTAAGAGAATCCTGCTTTCTTGGACAATGAATGTAATCATCTCCTCCAATCTTGGCTTACTGATGCAGAGGTGAAAGGGATTATGAGATCAGTAGCTGAGTAGTTAACAGCAGAGGCAGGATAACAGGCTCCAATAAAGACTGCATCTGCATGAAGAGCTGCACCTACAATCACAACCTGATTGGTTTTTTAATTGCTTTCAAGGTCCTTTATTTATTTATTTATCTATTGCAATAATCCAAGTAGATGAATGATAGAAATCTGCTGGCAAATTTCTCAAAGATTCAGAGAAGGATCTCTAAACTCCTGTAACAGTTCCAAAACTTTCCACTGGATATTTGCTATCATAATACTTCTCATTACGTGGCTCAGAAAGCCTACATAATCCTGCCAACTACAGATGTCTAGTCACAATTTAAAAAAAAAAAAAAAAAAAAAAAAAGCATTCAAGAGCTGAAGCAATGGCAATAAATGGGATGCCCAGACTCCCTACAACTACATTAAGACCAACAAGTTAAAAGGCAAGGCTGAAGAGAAGGCAGAGAAGAGAGCCTAAGAGGAGGGCGGGGTTCGGGGAGAGATTTGGTTACCATACGTTTTCCTCTGACCAAGAATAATGTTTTGGGTCCTTATAGGGGTTAGTATCAACTGAGGACCATGCCTCCTTAGCCTCTCAGACACCGAGAACTTCTTTCTCCAATGTACACAGTAAGCAGAGTTCCCAGGGAGACAACCTGAAGGACAGTATTTGATATGTATTTGGAGAAACAGTGATGGTTTATCCTCAAACGGATCCAACTCCTCTTAGTCCGCTCACTTCCTCTAAGAGTTCTAGGTTTGTAAACTGTCTGAGATCTTGAAATTGAGTGCAAGGCTAGAGCATTCTGTTAGAGTCGGGGGTGGATGGGGGCCGAGCTTCTGTTCACAGAATGTTTTTGAATCTTACATGGGCTGCACTTCATTGATTGTCTAGCTACTAGGTTGATTACAATACTACATCACAACACTCCAATTATCCCTCAGCTCTTCTATCCTCCACAGTAACTCCTCACCAAGCCTGCAATAGTTATATGGGGACATGAAGCCAATTCAACTGTCAGGATTACATCATTCCTGTGGAATCAGAGTATCATGCGGCCCTGACACCTAACACCAGACCCAAGGTCATCAGACACCAGACCCAGGGTAATCAGAATAAGCTAGCCCAGAATTTTTTAAGAATATAGTTGCTCCTTCACCAGTGCTGAGGGAAATATTTTGACGCAACACTGGATAGGCCACTATTTAACTCCTAGCTCACAAAGCCTTTAGACATTTTCATTGTAAGTTTAAAAAATTGTAAGCCATAACAGTCTTCAAGATGGTAAAAAGAGAGGAGGAGGGCTAGTTGTGTAATAAAGAACTTGGTAAATTGCAAATGAGAAAAGCAGGGCTGGAAGCTCACGGAATGTTATCATAATCATTTCCATTCTTGTGGTCATAAGTCTTCAATTATTGACTTTCATATAAGACTGTCATAGGTCTGTCAATTCAACTTGTACTCTGAGTCTGTAACTTTCAGACTTTCCTTTCACATCTTGTGTTCATCACTGCCGATGCTACAACACTAACACATCAAGCTTTCACAGACATCAGGAAGCTTTGTGTTTCTCAGACCATCCTTGAACCAAGAGTAAACCCCTTACTTCCTTGTTCCTCTTTATAAACTCCAAAGCAGATGAAAGATCCCAGACTCCTACACCATTCACCACAGCAGTCAATTACAACTTCCATTTGATTTCCATATGTAATAGTTTGAATGTAATTGACCCCCAATAGGGAATAAAACTATTAGGAAGTGTGTTTTGTTGGAGTGGGTCTAAAAAAGGGGTTGGATTCCCTACAGCTAGAGTTACAGGTGGTTGTGAGCCACCTGATATGGATGCTGGGAACCAAACTAAGGTCCTCTGCAAGATTTTATGTGCTTGAAAGAAAAAAAATAGATGTTGGGGAGAGTTATGGAATATATGTGACCTGAAAGCAGGAAAAACTAATTTGGGAGAGGAAGGGAACCATCACAAGGTGATTGGTAACAACACATAAACAAAAAAAAAATGACAAATATGTACTAAAATGCAACAATGAAGTCCACTACTTTGTAAGTTAACTTTAAAAATTATTCTAAAGCAAAAAAAAAAAAAAGATTTTATGTGCTTTCCACCTCTAAGTCTTCTCTTCCAACCCCTGGGCAAAGTCAGTTAAGCAATCTCCACATGTCCCAAAGTCACAGTCTAAGGAAAGGCTTCTTTTCTCCTTCCCCATGTGAGGCACTCAGACTCCGACCAGTGTGTTGGGTAAGTCCAGTTTGGGACTAATATTCCTCAGTGTCCACTTTAGCAGCCATACATCTACCAAGATTAAAGAAATAAAATTATTCTACAGACTCTAAAGAAAATATAGAGATCTATGAACCATAAATGAAAAAGGTAGCTAATAAAAATACTTTTAATTATGACCTGGAATACCTTTTGTGTCCATTTGCCTATTCTGTCATAATATGTTTTTCACAAAAAGTCTACCTTCTTATTAACATTCTATTGACTTCATCATTTCAATTCTGCACGTAACACATCAAATTAACACATATTGACTAGAAAAGCTAGAAGATGCTTAAAATGTACTAAGAGAAATATCTTAAAGGTGTAAGGCAAATACCACCTGTACAAAATGAAGAATCAATGGACTGCTTTTAAGGTGGCCTTCCCTAGAACCGCACTGACCTTGTTATGATAAAGTCAATCACTTGTGACACCACCACAGTGCACAGCCAACCGGAAAGAGGCCTCCTCAGCTATAATCAGTATTCTGTTTGAAAAAGAAAAACTCTTGCATTAAGATACAGAACACAGGGCAACTAGAGAGAGGTTGTAAGAACAGGGCAAGAAATAAAATAACGATCTCAACAGGCAGTGGGGTCGGTGGTGTTCCTTAGCCTCTCACTGACACTTTCATGCCATCACTTCCAGAGTGTTGCTACTGAAAAGTTATCTGAATTCTCCATTAGCCTGCAAGGCTCTAGAACAAAGACCTCTTTCTCAACTAGTAAAAGGAAGAGGATCACAGGCACTAACAACACAGGAATGTACAATGATCAGCAGCACCCAGGAAAGAGTGGAAGAGCGAGGCGCACACTATCCTTTAAGAATGGGAAAGCATCTGAAAGTTGGAACAGAATTTCAAGTGGGTGGGTGACACTAACAGTCACAGGACACACACAGAGATGTGTTGGATGTGTTCCAACACACACTGGCATCCCTAGATGGTTGATCAAAGACTCCTCAACAAAGGGATGATAGGATGAAAAAGTTCTGAGAAGAGATGTTCTAAAGGCAGGAATATATTTCACTGAATCCACACTCAAAAAGTAAAATTCTGTATGATGATCAAAATGTATGGAGATAGATGAAAAGATGCTGGGGACAGCCTATCTGTCACTGATTTCACTAGGTTAGAGTGTTTGTTTTGTTCTTCAATTGCATAAGGAAAACTTAAATGCTTAATATAAACTCTACACATGAGTAGTCATATTTCTGAAGTTTGCAAATTTAGTATTTTATTACCTTCCTCAAATCAATGTAAATCTAATCAAGCATGGAAAATGCCAGAAAAAGTTGAATGAATCATTATAAATTCTACATATTCCCAAAATTTGCTCTTACTTTGAAGGAAAATAGTTATATTTTTAAAATATATGGGCAGTTATATTTTTAAAATCTTCACTTTTCTTTTTTTTTAATAAACACAAATTATGTTAAATAAGTATTAAGAGAACAAAGCATTCACTCATAATGCAATCCTGTACTCATCCAAGTCATGGAGATTAGAAAAGTAGAAACCATATGTCAATTATATTTTCCATAACAGGCAAAATCCAAAGAGCTAGAGTATAGGGAGAGCATAAACGCCAGGAGAGAGGCTAAAATGTCAAAGTACCTGAAATACCTGATTCCATCTACAAGACAAAGGGCATCCTTTCCCCCAAATGCCTAGTGACTTCTTGCTGTGGGGATAAAAGGACACCCAGACCATTTGCAAAGGTTACCAGAAGGCTTGAGCACACTGGCAGTTCAACTTGACTCTGGGGTGGGTTGTCCACTCTGGTAGCAATTGGATTGCACAGTCATACAGAAAGCAGTCTTCGGGAACCTGAAGATCAGCCCAGTAAGTAGCCAGAAGACATCCATTCCCAGACTGGCTTTTCACTGCAATTACCTTAAAGTCTGTTCTCACAGATAATCAAAGAAGAAAGTATCTCCCATCTTCATGATAATCAGAAACTCACAATTCAGCTTAATAGGAGACTGTTTTAGACTGTGATAACCTAAGCAAGGGTTAACAGTGTCTATGGTGAGACAAAATAAAGGGCTGTTTACACTTTGAGACTTTCTGAAGACTCCTTCGTATTCATGTCATACTCAGAAAGCACTGAATGCATTCTTCTCTCACTCTCACAGCGTCCAAAGGACTACCAGGCAGACTGATGTTTTATAGCTTAAAGACTAAAGTCTTCAAAAGCACTCTCACCCCTGACAGGTACTAACGTGCTGCACACTGCAGACTTCGGTGACTTACTCCCGATGTGATGCAATGCTCACTCCAGAGCAGGGGGAAATTCAGAGCAGAGCAGACCCAAGCACCACACCTTCTGGTGCGAAGACTCAGCTTGGAGTGGGAGGTGGAAGAAGCTGAGTCAGAAAAGAATGGTATTCAGTGTGGAGCCCCGAAAGTCTCTTCACTCATCAACCCATAGACTTAAATGTTCATCCCACAAAAAAAAGCAGAAAAATCTATTTCAGTAAGAAAGAATATATTCTACAAGGATGTGTGCTATTCTAGGAAAGAGTTTCATTTCCAATTTGGCAATTTAAAAATTTTATTTTCTTAGAATGCTAAGACAGCATATAAGGAAAAAAATAAATAGATCAAAGGAAGGCCAGGATGCTCTCTAAAATAGACTCCAGAGTGTATTTTAATGCAATACCCAAAGCTTATTAGAGGGTAATTAGTGGCTAAGGTTTCAGGTGCTACATTCTATAAGAGCTGATAATGCAAAGTTATTTCTATTTTTCTCTTGTATTTTTAACTCTACTATAATTCATTGGAACTCCTTCCCTCACTGTTAACTCTCCTTTGTACATTTCAATGCAAAGTGGATCCTAATAAATGCCTTTATCCTCAGACCACCCACCACGGAAAGGCAATTATTTAAGGGAAGAAGACAAATCACAGATCACGTGAGGAAATCACATCAGGAATCTCCCTGATGAGTGACAAAGAACAACGGGCCAGGCTGTCCTTCAGGACAAAAACTAGTTCTGTAAAGTGAACCTAAGTGATGGCGTCTCCTCCTGTTGCTCCATCCCTTCAAAGTATCACCAGCATGCCCTTGTCTCCTGGCTCAGAACCTAAGGAGTCAGCCATGCTTCCTCACAGTCACAGTCAGTCCAAACTCTTGCCACATCAGCAGATTCTTCATTTTTCTCCAACTAATGACCTGAGCATTTGCTAAGCCCTAAGTTATTTCCATCATCCTATGATCCCGGGAGTCATACAGTCAGGCTCTGGAACACAGCGCCTGTCCTAAAACCTTTTAGGGACTCCAACAGTTTATTAGGCTTTCTACAATCTGACTCGCGTTTACATGTTTAGAATCTTATTTAGTATCCCTCCTTTTTTACTTGAAATTATTCCCCTCCACAGTCTCAGCAGCAGGTCCATCACTGTTTCTCCCACAGAGGTGAATTCAGGTGTCATCTTAAGGGAACACTGTCAGACGTCCAGTGTGGCCAGTGGCCCATCTCTGATCTCTGAGGCATTCTGTGCTAACAGGTACTATGCCACATCATGTTGTTGAGGGGTTTTGTCCCTCTCCCTGACCTCAAAATCTTTACATCTAGAAACAACCCCTTCCATATTTTTATCTTTTAACACAGATGTTTGAATAAATACAACCTCCAGCAAATGTCTGCTGAATAAACAAATGATGAACGGAGAGGTAGGTGTAAGGATATAGAAACCCACGCTCCTTGATGACAACAAAAGCCAGCAGAATGTGTATGAGCTTTGAACTAAGTACCTTCCAAGTCAGCCCAAGAAAGCAGTAACTACGACGAACTTGTACAGAAAGTCTATGGACTTGCTGGACGGCAGCAACATCTACTGCAGAATCACACTGGCCTTTCTACCTGACTTGATGCAAAAGAGTCACAGATTGAGCTGGGAGAGTGTAGACGGAATTCTAAACAGTCTTAGTAAATAAGAAACATAGAGCCAAATACAGAGTTAAAAGCCCAAGAGATCAGAGCACTAGCGAATAGCCTTTAGCTTACAACTCGCTGCCGTCCTTCCCATGAGAGAGAGTCCTGTGTGACCTGTCTTTTTATTGCCTTTCTGTTCTGCCTTCTCATTGGCTCTAAACCCAACCACTTGACTTCCACATCATTGCCTGTCTATACAGACCTGCAGGTCTCTATGGCTGGTACTGGGATTAAAAGTTCAGGTCACCTTGCTTGGGTATGTCTTTGACCACACAGAGACTCTGCCTGCCATGTGATCGGATTAAGGGCATGTGCTACCACTGCCGGACTTCTACTTAATGGCTATGACCTCTGATCTCCAGGCAACTTTATTATCATACAAATAAAATCACATTTCAGCACAAATAAAATGGCACCATAGGAGAGTCTACACTAAGACCCAATTGTGAGATGTCGTCAGCAGATTACCACCTCCATGAAACAGAAAAAGATTTGCGCAAACCCTGCTATCCTACACAACAGTCGCCATTGCTGTGCTCCTTAAATAAAGGACAATAATTTAAGGAATATCTTCAACCCATTTGGTTTTCTAAGAAGTGTATGCATGCTAAGGAAATTTCATGTGAGATACTGCATTTGTTTTCCTAAGTAGAATGCAGATATTCTCAAAAAATTTTACAAAAACCCTTCTTTCTGCATTAGTGATCATTGAAGCTGAGATTCTTGTATGTCTATAATACATCAAGGAGTGATTTTTTTAAAGGAGCCCTTAAAATGGAAAATTAAAATTGTATTCATTAATACAAAGCTTTGGAGTTACTGTAACATGTCCATAGTCTCGGTATCCCTAGATCCTTGAATGTAGACATTGAAATGGGGATTCAATTTAAGCACTTCCTTAACAGACTCACTTTCCAGAGCTTAAAATGAGGATAAACTATGGAATTACTTCTTAATTTAATTAAAAGGTGCAGAACTATAAAGTGATTAGTACAGAAACATTCAACATGCCCTTTTAACGGTGTGAAATGCTGGCTTACTTTTATCCTTGCTTTTGTGACTAAGTCATGTACATTAAAATAACCCAAGTTATAGATCTTATAACCTAAATTACCAGTGCATCTTAATCTGAACTATAATGTGATCTTTGTCATCACTGTAATTAAAGCATATTCCTTCAATTTTGTATTTCCATAATTTCCACAGCATATAGAAACGAATGTAAGATAATAGTTTCCTATAGGTTTAGTTCTGCATAATTAGCCACCAGGAGTGTACACACTTGACATCTGTGTAAATATTAATAAATAAAAGGCAGTCCCACAAACCTCTTCATGTTCCAGGGGAGACATAGGTATAAAAAAAAAAAACACTGCAAAAATGAAATAAAATAAAAATAAAAAAAGAAATAAAAGGCCTTAAACATTCAATTTTAAAAAGGGGGGGCTACAAAAACAGAAAGAAATCAATGGAAAAAGAGAGTAAATGAATAACCCAGTTCTGCAAAACATTCAGCAAAACAAAGTACTAACCGATGTCAATGTAAGGAAGTGAATTTCAAAAGCAGATAAGAAGTTACAAGGGAAAATAATAAGAAACTAAGCAGTGAGAAAAAGAGGAAAAGAGAAAACAAAACATAGGAAGAAGGAGAACTTAAACTGTTTGTAAACAAATTCAACATATAGATGAAAGTTCATGTAACAAAACTGATCTGCGTGAACCAGAAAGCTAGTGAGGAAATGCCTTTAAAAACAAACAACCAATTCAACAATGACAGGCAATTCTTCCTAAGTGTTCCCTTAAAATAAAACAAGTCCCCTAAAAAGACAGAAATGTAAAACCTGAAGACACATCTGAGAAAGCCTCTAAGCACTTGTAAAACCATTTGCAGAGCAGGATAATGGAACTCATCTGATGCTAGGTGTATTCTTATTTATATGTAATTTCCTTAAATGTTACAGTAATTATGTATTTGTTTAAAAAGCAGAAACAATTGTTTTCAGAAGCCAAAAAATAAACTTTCCAACTATCTTCAATTTATATTATGTGTATGTGTGTGTGTGTGTGTGTGTGTGTGTGTGTGTGTGTGTGTGTGTATGTGTGTTACCAACAAAAGATGCAACAAAACTCCAAAGACCAATCACTTCTCAGTGTGTGGTTTTCCTCACCGATGATGGGCTGCAGCAACTGCTTGGCATTAGGTTGGTTTCGGTCCGTTATTTTTTTTAAATCCTACATGACTAGAATAAGTCTGTCACATCCATGAAAACATTAGCTAAGATTAATATACAAATCATGCCTGTGTGGGAGTTACTTCATTAATTTTAGTTCATTGAAATGACTGTGCTGTGCTTATGGATTTTGCACATGCTATCCCATAGCAAATACAGTGGTTACTGCATATTGTTTTACTAGCACAAAACCCGTAAGAGGCGAGTCAACAAAAAGGAACTTACCTAAGGTTATAATTGTGGGGGTATTGTGTTCCCCAAAATATTGTGCACGCTAATAAACTTATCTGGGGTCAGAGACGGAACAGCCACCATATTAAACAGAGGTTAGGCAGTGGTAGCACACACCTTTAATCCTAGCATTCCAGAGACAGAAATCCCTCTGGATCTCTGTGAGTTCAAGGTCACATTGGAAACAGCCAAGCATGGTGACACACATCTTTAATCCCAGAAAGCCAGCCTTTAATCCCAGGGAGTGGTAGTAGAAAGGAGAAAGGTATATAAGGCGTGAGGACCAGAAACTAGAGGCATTTGCCCTGGAGAAGCATTGGCCTGGTTAAGCTTTCAGGCTTCTAGCAGCAGTTCAGCTGAGAACCATTCTGAATGAGGACTTAGAGGCCTCCAGTCTGAGGAAACAAGACCAGCTGAGGATTGGGTGAGGTGAGGTAGCTGTGGCTTATCTGTCTCTCTGACCTTCCAGTGTTCACCCCAATACCTGGCTCAGGTTTGATTTTATTAATAAGACTCTCTAAGATTCATGCTACAGATAATAGTTTCCATAGACTTGTATTTGCTAGCTAACTATGATAGCGTGTTTAAACAATTTTTCATTTTTACTTTTAAAATTATGTTGGTTAACAGTGAAGATCTCAAAATATGCAAAAAAACCCATATATTGCAGAAACTTCTGGTATCTGATAGTTATGAGTATTAAGTGTTAACAAATTAGTATATTTTAATTCAATTTTCTTACATAAAGATCTGAAAAACGAAAGAATAAACATAATTACCCAATCTATTTACTGTATGTGTTATACCTCAGATTTTTTACCATGTCAGAATGTGCTTTTCACATGAACATTTGAGTGTACACTGGATAACCAGATGTACCTGCCAACATACATTAGTGATTCCATTGTGTCTTACAGTTCAGAATTTTAATGAATGATTATCATTTTAAGCCATTCTCTAATAAAACATTTCATGTAAATAGATGTCTGATATCTCCTTTAAAATTTTCTTACAGGAGAAACACTAAATCAAAGGATGTATACCTTAATATTAACTACGTACCTTCCTCAAATGTTGAAGCATTTTATATGCCTGCATGAGTCAGACTTCCATTCATTGGGCCTGGGATCATATTACATATTATTTCTTAGAACTGTCCATGCAGTAGATCAAAATGGCATCTCACAGTTGACTCATCTGCACTTCTATATTGGACAGGTTCAACCCTCATGAAACTTTACTACAGAAATAATCTACTGGAATTTTAATTTAAATTATAATATAGTTTAGCCTGTAACTGAATTGTGAGTGATATAATTTATATTTTATAATTTTTAATTTTTAAATTTATAATTTTTCATCACTTAAGTCATATACAATAAAACAAAAAAAATCACTTATATGATTCACAGTACTGTTTTTTAAATTACATTTCCTAAAATCATGTAAACCAAATCAGAGTCAATTTCTTCTCTCCTTACTTGTCATTATTTAGAAGTCCATAAGGAATAACAAAATTATACTTAATAGTTTTTATATACTTTAACCATCTTGAAAGCAATTAGCTCATTATTTCAATAAAACTATAAGTTATCCATTTGCAATAGTGAAACTGGAAAAAACTAAAATACTTAATAAATTTAATAAAAGACATGTTTTTCTTAAAACCTCAGAAAAATTATGAAGACAAAGATTAAATTTCAGATAGATCTATATCAAATATCAATGTCACAAAATTTGTACATGCCACCTCTCTCTAATTGCAAGTCCTAAAGTGGCTATATCCTCATTGTCTCATAAAGAACTAATTTAGAAATCCTCATTAATGGCTGACAATATATTCTCCATTGAGACTTGTACTGTTTTGTAATGTATTACATTTGTATTTATTTACTATGTGTGTGCACGTAGCGCATGCATGAGGATGTCAGAAGACAGCCTATAGGAGTTGGTTCTGTCCATCCACCACGTGGGTCCCAGAGACTAAACTCAGGTCACCAGGATTGAAGGCAACTGTCTTCACCCACAGAGCCATTTCACCAGCCCAAGATTCTAACTTTGTATACACATTTCATGGAAAAGACATAGAGGTGGACCAGCAGCATATGAGGAAGTATTCAAATTACTAAGTCATCAGGAAATGTGATCAAAGTAAAATGAAGTACCACCTCATACCTGTTAGGATAGCGCTGTGTGTCTGTGTGTGTGCGCGTGCGCGTTTATGACCTGTGCGTGTGCGTGGTATGTAAATATGAGTGTGGTGTGCTGAAACTGTAAGCCATCCACTATTAAATGTTTTCCTTTATAAGGGTTGCTGTGCCCACGGTGTCTCTGCACAGCAATAGAACCCTAACTAAGACAAGTAGCATAAACCAAGGTGTAAAGTCCACAGAGAAGAGGAGCAAGGGGGAGAAAGGACACAGGAGGGTGGCTGGACAGAGCAGCCGGATGACAAAGAAAGCAGAGCAAGGGCGTGGCACCTGTGCTTGTGAGAACATCCACAACCAACTGTTTTGAGTTTCCTGAGAGAGACCATCCACTAGAAGAGACTCGTCTTCTCCATCGCTGACAGACAGCACTGGATTTTAATTTAAAGACCTCTAAGATATTGTTAGATCCTTGTGTACCTTGGTCCTGATACTGGCAAGGAGGGGGAAACCAAAATGATAAGACATTCTGGGGGGAAACTAAAGACTACATAGTTAGATGATAAGACAGAATTGTTGTTAATCTTCTTAATGGTGGAAACACAGTCATACTCATATGGGAGAATGTTCCTGCACTTTACTGTAACTATGAACATTTACTTTATCTTTAAAGGTTTGGTCGCATGCTGTTTTTCTAACCTTTAAAACATAACACCAAAATGACAATACTTGGAAGACTTAAAATAAGAAAAATGACTGGACTGTGGAGGGGTAGCATAAATATTTAAAGTAATAGATTAACAGTGATGCAATGTCTGATAATACTAAATTATATGCAGACAACTACATATCATTGTCTAAATGAAATGATTTAGGAAGATTTACAAAGGCTATCCTGCACACTAAAATTGATAAAACATCACTTTTCCTTTCGTCTTTTCTCATGGGCGAAACAGTCATCAATGATGGTGAATTCATGATTTTAGTTACTTAAAACTCGACCTTTTTATATTGATGTGTCCCCCACACAAGGAATTTTTGAGTTCTTATTATGGATGTTGTGAAAATGACCTCTCCCAAACCTACTGTCTCCCGTGGCATTCTGGGTTTTTGGATAGCTGCCATTTCTGAGTAAGTGTAGCAATGCACAAGAGGAATCACAGGTTCACAGACCATTGACTAGTCCTGAGGAAGACTTCAGAAAGGGTCATGGGATCCGTGAATGCTGAAAGCACCATTTTCTATTTTTATTTTGTTCTTTAGAACACATTACTCTGCTTTGTTTTAAAGTATTCTTTTCCCATAAATGCAACTCATATTTACATGAGAAAGACAAATAATGCCTATAGTATTGAACTATTACATACTAATTTAATTTGTTTCAAGCATTCAAAACATTATTCTTAATAATTTATTCATTTTGAAAATATCGGGGATGCTATGCCTCCCTGCTGGCAGGCATGACCAACCTTTTGACATTGTGATTTAATACAGTCATCTACAAAGTTCATGCTTAACGGCTACACAGAGATACCAAAAAAATCCAAAACACAAAAATGTCTTGTGTACATTGATGATTCTGTGTTGGGCTACATTCATATCTATTCCCAGGTACATGTGGGCTTGTGGTGGGCTGCAGGCTGACAGATATACATGGGGCTGAGGAAGTGGCTCAGTGTGAAAGTGTCTAGCTAACAAGCAATAGGCTCTGAATTCAATGACCAGCTGCACAACATTTTAAAATAATGGTCCATGTCTGTAAACTAACATCTAACAATGATTCATCAAATACAGTGAAACAGAGGTAGAGAAGCAGCGTTGCATCAGCTACCAAAGTTCCTTTAATTCCTTACTGGAAAATAAAAGGGAATAATATGAATATTCAGAAGACAACAATACTATATAACTCATGAAAAACACCATAAAGTAGTATTTAACAATATTAAGTTACATTGTGATGCATAGGAATTAAGAAATGCCAAAACTGGGTCTTTAGAGAAAATCAGCAGCAAACTTGCTCTTTTTCAACACTCCACTGTTACACAGTAATACACCAAGTATCACTTCATTATTTGGCAAAATTAGAGCTGTCCCCCAGGCACTTCAATTGTAGTACTGGTCACAGATATGGTCAATCTGCTGCATGCAGCACAAATGGACATCAGTGCAATGAAATACAGTGTAACATATTCTGAGCTGGTACATTCAGTATTTTATAGAGAATGGTTTTTAAGGAGTCATCATCCAAGCACAACTAATATAAAGAAGAAATCTGACTAATATTAATTCTTAAAATTTATGAAAAATACAATATTACCCCAATTGAAGACTTTGGAAGGGTCTTCACTCAACACAGACGTTCAAGATGCATGAGAATGTGTCATTGTGAGGAAATCACTTCCATGCCTTCACTAGGATCCCTCATCCACTTGCAGCACATCTCCAGTACAGCTGCACCTGAATGGTACTGTGGCTGACTGGCTATCCATCCCTCCACTTTATTACACTCCAGAAAACTAGGACATCTCTGCAGCATTTGGCACTTCACAAATATATAACATAGGAATAGACAAACAAGATAAACACAAGAAAATCAAACCCACACACATGCGGCTTCTGAATGAAGACAAAAAATATTTGAAACAGATTTCAGAGGTAAGTTAGAATCAAGACAGTAAACTCACTGTGTCATATTAATGTGAATGTTTATGTGCTCCTCACAGCATGGTTTAGCCAAATGAGAGCAGAGGAAGAGAGAGAGCCACTATTTGCTTGAGGTAACAAATGAGAATTCCAAACAGAGAGAACATTAGAAATTTTGGACTTTGAAAAAGTTGTTCATAATTTTTCAAAGAATTTTTGGTTTCATTGTCAAAAAGAGGTTTATCTACACAGCTCATCACCTGGTTTGGGAGGGTGATAAGATAACAAATATATGGCACAGGTTAATAAACCACATTTCTCCAGACTTTTGGTCATTAGGCTGCAAAAGAGAAAAGGTAACTCCAGAGGCCACTCTCGGCCACTAGGTCATAAAAGACAAACAAAAGTGCCACAATCTAATTTTCCTCAGGATCTGTGTAGCTCATTTAGGAGTGCCATTGAAATCCATCTCTCAGGGAGCCCTCCACAAGCTCTTAAAAGTTATTTTGAAAACTGTAAATGCAACTGGAGTTCTTTTCAACTCAGCTGCAGGTTACAAAGGAATATTAAAGATGCTTCAAAATGGATATAATTCAGGAAACATAATTTAAACAGTATTAGTGCAATTATGACATGCTATTGTGAAATCCACAACAGCTAGAGTGGGACTCTCAGAATAATAATTAGAAATGCAAGTATGTGATTATGTAGTTTTCCCTAGTAGGACAGTACCTGTCCCTCTTGGCTCCTTACTGGTACAGAAATTATTTTAGGGACCACAGTTTCTAAAAGAATTGTAGATGCTTTGTATTAATAATCCCCTAGAAAGCAGGACTCAGATTGAGTTTTGTAAAGGACAGATGTGGGGCATCTTAAGGTAACCACTGGATACCACGCACAGTAAATGTGCATGCCCATGGCTGGGAAGTTCATAATGCAGAAGGGCAAGAGAAAGAGGTTAGCTTGCATCTGTATATCTTGGGAAGTGATGTGGATAATTACTTGACATTAAACAGCAGAGTAACTGCCACAGCACACCCACATGTAATGGCTCCACAAGAAACTTCACCATGCCCTTTGACTTCCTAGCCATCTATAGCTGCCCCAGACATAACAATGGCCAAGGATATGCCATTCTTAAAAGGAAGATCACTGTTTTATTGTTTAGCTCCAACACATACACAAGGACACTAACCATTAATAACAGAGAAACAATTTGAATTTTCTATTACTAAGGCCTTGTTAAGATTTCAGAAGCCCTTCTTCTCCAAGCTGCTCAGAATGTGTCTTAGAGAGTCTATGGAGAGGTATCTTCTCATCTAATTCCTTTGTGATGCTGTCATGTACAGTCACATATATCAGAATTTGAATTTCATTAATAAGCAACATAAAAGGAGACATTTATGTTCCTACAGCATGTTATTTGACAAGTACACAAATACTTGTGGACTTGTGGCTTCCAAATCCATGGCTGACATATAGATCCAAAACCTTTCCAATATCTGGGAGATAAAAACAGAAGAGAATGACTCAACATGACTACAAGACAGGAGCTTCCAAACTCCAACCAATATCCAAACCAGTGTTCGCCTTACAAACACCGATCAGCACCTTCAAGGAGACCAAGAGCAGTTGAAGAGAAACAGCCCTGAAAAAAAAGGTAACAGCATTCCACAACAGAGTCCAGAAAGAGTAGCTTGACCCTACACAGGAGCCACTACACATTCAGAGGTCAAATCTTAAGACTGGCAGTAGAGAAAGGACCTGGAAAGGCCTAGACAGAAAGCATCACTTTGGAAGGAAACAATTTAGAATAAGAGGAGAAATTCTTTTTACTTTTTTTAATTTTTTTTAATTAAAATATAATTTCCTCATTTTCCCTCTTCCTTTTCCTCCCTCCAACCCTTCCTTTTTACCCCCCTCCCACTCACCTCCAAAGCTGGGAGTATTATGCCTGGTTAGTACTTGGATGGGAGGAGAAATTTCTCTAGAAACGTAAAGAAAGAAGAACATGTAGGAGAACAAGAACTTTAAAAGTGACAAGAACATGACTATTCAAAAGCTGTTGTCATCCAGGAAGGGAAGAGCAAAGCTGTGCTACCCTAAAAGGAGGGCCAACATCCTCCTGTGCTTACACAATGAAAAGAATATGGTCTCCTTGAACTAGGAATGTCACAACCACCCTGGCTAGGAAAAAAAAAAAGAGATTAAAATTAAAAAGTAATGTAAACAGTAAAATGAGAATGAAAGCCCAGGTACTGAGCTGATAAATATTTTAAATCACCAAAAATAGAAGTTAGAGCAAAACAGTAGTATTCCAAACTAAACTAAATATCCATAAACCAAATGACAAAAAAAAATTGAAAAGGAATAAATAAGACAAGAATAGATTTTAAAAAGTAACAAAAGTGCAAAATCACATTAAAAACAGAAACTGGAGGACATGATTTAAAAGAAAAAAAAGAGACATTAAAGGAAATATAGAAAAGGATACTAGAAAAACAATAGCCATCAGCCAAGTGAATAAATAGCGAAAATAAATAGAGAAAAAGGAAAAGGGCCAGAAAAAGAATGGTTCATATGAGAGAGAGGCAAAGATGTACAAATTATGTTTTTAAAAATAAAGAAAAAGACTTCCCACAGGAAACATATTAAATGGAGTGACATCAAGACTTGTAACCCTGACCTAATAAACTATTCAAAAAGAGAGAGGAACCAGAACACAAAATAAAAGATTCCACTAAGAACCACGGAAAATAACCTACAATAATTAACTCAAGAGAAATATTTACAACACAAATAACAGATGAAAGGCTGATAATCCACAGACATTTCACAGTAGGAGTAGGAAAAGTTGAGCTGAGCCGATGGCACAAGCCAACAATCCCAGCACTCTGGAGGTATGAGCAGGCACATCACTACACGTGTGAGGCCAGCCTGGTCCACAAAGCAAGGTCAAGTTTGGTCATAGATGCACAACCAGACCCTATCTCAAAATATGAAAACAGAGCAAACACACACACACACACACACACACACACACACACACACACACACAAAGTACAATGATCAATATGCAAGTCATAGATGAAACAAAAAACAAAACCAGAAGGGGATGTCCAACATCACAAAAAACCTTTTAAATACAGATAAAATAAATCAATATATTACCAGAAACTTTCAAAATCTATTCACTTCTTCTCTCCCCCGCCTTTGTTTGTGTGTATGTGTGTCTGTGTGTATGTTATTGATGACTAAACCTATGAATTTACATGCTAGGCAAGTGCTCTACTACTGAGATGTATATCCCCAGCCCACAAAATTTAAGTAGCATATTTCCCATATATCATATATCTAAAGATTATTCATACATGATTATAAAGAAATACATTCAAGAATATTTACTAAGCCGGACAGTGGTGGCACACGCCTTTAATCCCAGCACTCGGGAGGCAGAAGCAGGCGGATCTCTGTGAGTTCAAGGCCTGCCTGGTCTACAGAGTGAGTTCCAGGAAAGGCGCAAAGCTATACAGAGAAACCCTGTCTCAAAAAACAAATCAACATCAACAAAAAAAAAACCCAAACAAAACAAAACAAAAGAATATTTACTAAAATGTTGCTTATATCGGTAATAACTGGAAAGAATATAAATTTGCATCACAATGAAAATGGTTTAAGAGATTATATGAGAATGAAAAGAATAGAGAGTTACATAAACAACATGAGGAGTCCTCCAATATATCCTGTGATATAGTGACCTTTACTATTAATTTTTTAAAGGTATGTGTAAAAGGAAGAACAATTTGAACCCTCCTAATAAATCAGAAATTATATATTGCTATTAACACATAGCTGTCAGAAATAGTTGGATATATCCATACATACATATATACATATGTCAGTAACGGAATATAGACATAGATGATTGATAGGTAGTAGACAGATGACAGATACATAATAAATAGGTAAGTGATAAATGATAGACACAAATTAATAATTAAAATGTTACATGCCAAATGATTATAAAGATCTGTAATTGTTTTAAAGGAAACTATGACCAATACAGTTTTAAAATAAATGTACAATTCTTGTTTGAATTTTAACATCATAAATGTATTCATATATATTTGTACAATTATAAGTGGATTCATACATATTTGTATAATTTTCACTTATTTCTAAAGTAAGTGACAATAAAACATTATTGAAATCTTTTAGGTACTTTTACAAGGACATAAGATTCATTTATCAGTCTCATCTGTATTTTTCAGTTTTGAAATACCCTTAATTTGAGGAGGATCCTTCAATACTACCTTCCAATTCAAATATTCTTTTTACAGTGAATCTTCTGAAGTTATTTATAGTGGCAATTCAATATCAACAACATTTTCAAATTTCTGCACTCCTAATATGCCTTTTTCATATCAACACATACATGACAGACCTTCCTTGTCCTATTATTGTTTAAGGAAAGTTATTTCATCACCATGAAACCAAACACACCTGTTTTAATCATTATACCATTCCATTAAATCAATGTTACCAAAAATGAATTCATGTCCACATTATTGATCATTCAAGTTAGTGAATTTCTCAGAAACTGAGTTCTTCAATTTTTTTCTCAGAATTTTGGATAAACATTCTCTCACAGTGCGTTTCAGTAGACTAACAAAACAAGCCTTGATTGGGCAAAAGCAAGCAAATAAGTGAAGGTGTTGACAAATGCAGATGGCCAGCACCATCTGCACTCAAGGCTGGTCATTCCACTCATTAAATAGTAACAGTCGGGCCTTCTGTAAAGGGTCTCTTCAGAAACTGTGCAGCGCTCCCTCACTACAATCCTGCCATGGAAAGGACACTGTGGGAGTCACAGGAGACACGCAGGGTTAGCAAAGATCACCACTACATAATCTAGTTGGAGACTCAAGACCTATGAAAGATGTATTAGACTATACGGCAGCTTGTGCTGTGTGAAGTAGGTGAAACAGAAAATGTGAACAAAAGGGAGAAGCCATCAGAAGCCCTTCATAGAGCAGGCAAGTTCCAAGCTGTGACATAGAAGAGAAAGTCCTGTGACCAAGTGACAGAGGCAAAGAGGACAGCTGCAGGCCAGGATGAGCTAAGCGGCTGGGGCTAGGGCAAAAGTGGTGATGGCCGCACATTCTGTCTGCTAGAAGACCAGAAGCAAGGTGCATGAAGAAATGCTACAGTTTTTGTCACATCTACTCCCTCCTTTCTTCATGACTGTCAGCACTTTAGATAAAAATTTAGAAAGGACTACAGTTTAACCATCCATCTACACCATCATCCTCCTGGGTCCAGTAAATTGGTTCCACAGATAAATTGGAGCTGGGTATTATGAGTCATCAATTACTTGGGTAAAAAGAATTAATGGATATACCATGAATCAAACAATCATCTGTGATAAAAGCACTTAACAGTAAAAGTTCATCAATTATATTTACTTTAATAATTAAAAAGTCATCTTAGGGTCTCACAGCACACATGGAAAAAAACGGAAAACTACTCATCTGGATTTAGCATCATTCTCTTAAACACGACAGCTATTTTTTGTTATAATTTCATCAATACTATATATTCTATGAAGGATTACTGTTCTTATTTTATGAACAAATAAATTCAGGCTTGATATGTTGTTGTGCATCTATTAATGGGAAAGAAAGGACCAAGATTGGGGTACGAGGGTCGGTGGGTGTGTGCTTTAAAGATTTTTAGTTGGCAACAAGCTTTCCCCAAAATAAATTCAGTCAATGTGGCTATTTGCTCTCTCAAGAATATTACCCCAGAGGTCATGGCTACATTTTTATTTTTGATCCCAGCATAGTACAGGTGAGTTCCTCTGGGTTTTATTTGTATAAACGATTCTTCCTTCAAACTAAATTACTGTAAAACACTTACCACAAAGGAAATTGCTAACAAAATCATTATCTACCTCAGTACAAACTAATGTGATTACTTTCAGGAAACAGAAGCAACTGAATTATATAATAGAAATATTAGTTTAAAGGGTCACTGGATGTCAGAATGCATCATTTTATAAAAGTGTCTGAGACACTATTCGTCAGAATTACAGTGCTTAGAACACCAAGTCAACACCATGACTCAGCAAGTCTCCCTCTCCAATCATGCAGTTCATAACAGGGGGGTGGTTATTCTCTTTCTGAGGTACCTCCTTCCTCTTGCACAGAATAAGAAAAAAAAAGAGGACCACCTGAGTCTCCCCTTATTAGCAAACGAAGCCTCTGCCTGTTAAGCAGACATTCAAGCACCTCCATTAATATAGAGAAATACACCCAGATGTTAGCTGCAGGGGGGCAGCTTAGACTCACAACCTCATCTAAGAGAAACGGAAATTAAGAAATAACCCAAGTAAAGGGCTTTCCCAATCACTACTGCAGAAACAGTGACGAGAACCAACTATGACCTGTTCTCAGTCAGACAGAAGCTCTTCAGTGGAACTGTGCCTAGAACAAGGAAATGCAAAACAATGGTTGTCTTTCTTCAGCCTCATTCACACACTTTAGCTATTATCTTACTCTACAAGCAGGGTCAAGAAGTTTGTGGGAAATACCTGAATTATTGGTCTTCTGCAATACACTAAAATACTTTCCAAACTATACAAAACATTCAAAATACATCAAATCAGCATACTTGTTGTTTTTAAAAAGTCATGGTAGTCAGATACCATTAAGGGGATGGGGAAAAATCTGTAGCTAGGGAAAACCCCAGGAACTCACAGGGATGTCCCCAGCTAAGACTCATAGCAAAGGTGGAGAGGGTGCTTGAACTAGCCTTCCCCTGCACTCAGATTGATGACTACCCTAATTGTCATCATAGAACTTACATTCAGTAACTGATGGAAGCAGATGCAGAGACCCACAACCAAGCACTTGGCCAAGATCCTGGAGCTCAGTTGAAGAGAAGGAGGAAGGATTATAAGAGCAAGGGAGGTCAGAATCATAATGGGAAAACCCACAGAGACAGCTGACCCAAGCTAGTGGGAGCTCTTAGACTCTGGACTGACAGCTGGGGAGCCTGCATGGGACCATACTAGGCCCATTGAATGTGGGTGGCAGTTGCGTGACTTGATGTGTTTGTGGGTCCCCTGGCAATGGGACCAGGACTTATCCTGGGTACACAAACTGTCTTTTTAGAGCCCATTCCCTATGGAGTGATGCTTTACTCAGCCTTGATGCAGGGTGGAGGGGCTAGGTCTGGCCCCAACTTGGTATGCCAGCCTGTGTTGACTACCCAAAGGAGGCCTTACCCTGTATGAGGAGAGGATGGGGGTGGGATGGGGGGAGGTAGGGGAGAGCAGGAGAAGGGGAGGGAGGTGGAATAGGGGTTAGTATGTAAAATGAAAGAAAAAATTTAAATAAAAAAATCATGGTAGCATTCACCCTTAAACCAAGCACTTGGGGAGATAGTGCCAGGTGCCTCTCTATGGCTCAGAGGCCAACCTGTCTACATAGAGAGTTTAGGACCAACCAGAGCTACAGAGTGAGACCCTGTCTAAAAAACTGTTTTTTTTAAAAAACCACAACATCATGAAGAGGACAGAATATACCCTCAAAAGATCAATTGAGATTATCAGGTAACTATGATTGTCAAAGATGTATCAATCCTATACAGAATACCGATATATTACCAGATTAATAATTACCATTCTGTACACAGAATCCCATAGATACAGTCTACTGTCTGTAACATATTAGACATACTCAAAAGACTCTTCAAATGGAAAACAAGAGAAGGAAAGATACTGGATGTCAAATGAATTTAAATTTGAAAGTTTTCTTTTTCTGAACTCAAGAGTAGTAACATGTTTTAGACTGGAGAGTAGCTGAGTTAGTCACATGCTTACCTGGCATGCACTAAAGAAGTTTTGGTTCAATCCCCAACAGCACATAAAAGTACTGCAGTCCCAAAACTCAGGTGGGGAGGCAGGAGGATCAGAACTCTAAAGTCATCCTTGGTTACATAAAAACATGTCTCAAAAAATAAAAATAAAAGAAAAAGAAAAAAGAGGAACTGTTTTGTAAAATACACAAGACAGAGAGTGGACTAGAGTAATTTAAATTTGCATGAACACTTGAAATTTTTTCCCCCTGTTACAGAGCTTTTCCTCCATGGTATAACAGCTACAAGATCATATAATTTCCATCAAACTTTTTATATCAAAAAGAAAAAAAACTGGAAGAAAAGAAAGACATAGAAGATGTTCTAGTTTGTTTTAAAAGTATGTTGTTTAGGTTCTAGTTTTTAAATGTGTATTTCAGCCCATATGAATTGCTCCAAATCACATCCCCAACAATAAGCACATTCCAAAGTATACAGTGTAACACAACCCCATAAAAACCTCTCGAGCTGAATCTCGCACAGAGAAACACACAGAGGCCCTGGATCCTATAATGCCCTGAACAGGAAAAACTCGGAAAATGTTCGTACAAGCACAGGGAACTTGGGGTGTTGTTTGTAGTGGTGAAAACTAGCAACAATCCAAATGTCTATCAACAATGAGAAATAAAAATTCTGCAATAGCTATAGAAAAGAACAATACATAGCAATTACAGTAACATTAGCTATACACAGCAGGAATAAATCTCAAGTACATAATAGAGAATGAAAGAAACCAGACACAACAGAGTACTTACTATATAATTCAATTTATACACATTTTAAAAGCAGGCAAAACTCATCTATGGAGAGATGGAGCATCCGGATGATGTAGTAACAGGAAGAGAACATACAGGAGCCATGTCCTTCATCCTGATCAATGAGATGGCTACAGGTGCACAGTTCTGGAAAAGTTTATCAAGCTGTGTGTAAACTCAGGGATTGTATATGTTTCTACTTGCAAAGTTAATTTAAATTTTAAAATTTCACCTAAAACATGAAGTGTTGCTAAGAAAATTTTTAACATTGCTTCCTGGAACAGTGGATTCTACATTACAGTTCCGAACATCTTGCTTCCTGATGATGACTCTTCCAACTAGTTATGTGATCTCTTATATAATCTAATGTCCCAGTGATAGCTGCAGTGGCCAACAAATCTCAGATGTTCTAAGGACAGCTATTAAAAGACCCTGCTAGTGGAGGCTATCATCTGAAGACCAGCCCAGAATAAGATATTAATTCATTTTTACTCAAATAACAAATATTTAGTGTGAGTCCACTAAGAAAGGAACACTGTTGTAGTTATGGAGGAGATAAATAATATACAGTAAACATCCTGGAGGAAGGATGAATGGAAACTGTAACTTCAGTGTGCAGTGCACACACACACACACAGACACACACACACACACGCACGCACGCACACATACACACACACACACACACATACACACACACACACACACGCACACACACACACACGCACACACACACACAGGCACACGCACACACACAGAGATACACACACACACACACACACACACACACACCACAAATGAGATGTTCAACCAGTCTGAACATGCCCACCTGAACACACATAAATACGGAAGGGGAAATAATTTGAAATAGCTATTTCATTATGCCCAGAAGTAGAACTATTTCCAAGATTAACACTTCTACATAAATCTTCATAAATAAATCTTGATAACATATGAAATATTGAAGCATATCCTGAAACCACAAAGGATAGAGCTGGAACCAAAAAGGCCGACTCCTTGAAGAAAAGGATTAGCCTGGTATTTAAGAAAGAGCTTTAGGTAACCAGAACCATTTTTGAAGTCTTAGAAGAGAGATTTGAGGTTGGACTGTAAAGTGGAAAATAATCGTGGAAACAGGCTAACTTTGATTTACAAGATCCTTCTAGAAATTTATTTTATGAATAGGGATTAGAAACTGAGGGGTTTGAAATATATTTTTAAAAATTATGTATTTTAAAGTATTTGTTGTTTCACATATACAGAAAGATGATAAAGGTCACAGAAATCTTATTCTGGTAACAAATTTGAATTTTGAATTCTCATGCCATCTTCTAGTGCTTTGCAGTGCTAGGACAATAACACATAAAGTTTATAGCAGATAAAATTTTAGATTTCTCCCCAGTAAGCATTCTGTCTGCACTTTAATTATTTCAATTTTTGCAGTGTTTTTAAGCATGTTGGAATTTTTATGTAAGTAAATATTCACTTCCTCAAATAGAAAAATATGGCAAAACCTCCAGAATGACATGATTTATTAGTAGTGTATTTTATCACTCTTCCAGAATAAAAACTGCCTGAAGCCCAGAAACCCACTGAAAAACAAACAGCTCTTCCTGAAGCACCATTCCTGCTCCTCAGTTCTCTTGGCCTACATATTCAGGAAACACAGGACCTTGGCTCAGAACACTCTCTACCTCCCTAACACTCAGTGCCTTCCCTACAACAACCACATGCTGGGCTGGACTGTGCAATGGCCTTTCTGCTTCACATCAGCAATGGAGCTCATTCTCAGTGTTCCGTAATAAGTGACATCTAGTGAACCCAATACTGTCAGATAAATGAGTGAATGATATCCAAGCCAGATTACTGCTAAATCCCCTAAGACGTAACAATGAATAAAGGTGCATTTGCAACATGGGTATTTCAATAGTCAGTTGCCATGGAAGTTATTCACTACCATAAAGAAATACTTCTATCTCTAGCATTCAAAATAACTACATCTAATGGGGCTTATTTAGCTCACGGTCTGAGCAGCATGGGACCAGCCCTAAGAAGTACCACCTGACTGCAGCACATTACAGTGATGTCATCACAATGGTGGGAGAGCACGCAAGAAACACATCACAACACAAGCCTGGAAGCATGGCAGCAATAATGCAGTGGCTGGAGTCACTCTTGTTTGTTTGTTTGTTTGTTTGTTTGTTTTTGTTGTTGTTGTTTGAGACAGGGTTTCTCTGTGCCGCTTTGGAGTCTTTCCTGGAACTCACTCTGTAGCCCAGCCTGGCCTCAAACTCACAGAGATCCACCTGCCTCTGCCTCCTGCGTGCTGGGATTAAAGGTGTGCACCACCACTGCCCAGCTTGGAGTCAATCTTAGAACAACCTCCTCTCTCAAGAACTAATCTGTAGTCCCAACAACCCATAGCACCTCCTGCAAGGCTTTCCCCTTTGAAGGTCTCACCTTCCAGTGCATTGACAGAGCGAGGACCAAGCTCCCAACGCATTAATTCTCGGGAACAAACTACATCCAACTAGAGCCTGATGCAATCCATGCTGCTTGAATGGGCAGAGTAAAGGAGAACCAGGCTTAGAAGAAGTTACTTAACTTTTCTAAGGTGCATCTTCCTACTCTATATAGGAGGGAATCCTCACCACCTCATCAGGTAGGACAACTATATTCCCTAGGTGATCAAATCAAACCACCAGGCATGACCTTTACCCCACCCTCACCCCCAACGGCCACCTCCAACACAGCTAAAACGTCTGCACAGGTCCCTCCAAAGAGACATTTCAATCCACTACTTGTCCACATTGTCTTGTTCTCTGTGCACAGTAACTCACTTCCTCTCTGCTTCTGGAGTGTGTAATTTCTATGTCTGCCTTCATCCAATTCCTTTTTCCATTGAGGACTCAGACAACAGGTTCCACTCCGCTGTCCTTCTATTTAGACCCACCCTGTTAATGAGCACTGACTTGCCAACCTCTGCCAGCTCCGCCCTTCTGCTTTGCCCGAGTGAAGCTCCCAGGTCCCCCAGCCTGTCTCAAGACTTCCCCTCTGGCTCATAGCTGCCCAGCCAGTTCCTGCCTAGGCTTTTGGAAGGGCAGCTTCCTTCAGTTTCCAAGTGGCATCCCCTGAATGCCATCCCTGAAGTGACCCCTCAGACTGCATCTCTGTAACTCTGTATCACACTGATCATTACTTCTTGCTCTTTAGTATTTTCCAAAGTTGCAATACCATGAACAGACTAAAGTTACCAGTGCTGGAAAGAAGCAGAGCAGAGAAGGGGCACCAAAGTGTGACAGGTGTACACTAACTGGACATTAATAGGGTCTTTATTTCCTAACAGTTTATCTTCAACAAACTGAAACATCAACAGAGTTGTTCATAGGTAAAGACATCAAACGCTAAGTCAGAAATTGATACAACTGTTCATAAACAGCCAATTATCTTGGGAAAGAAAAAAGAGTATAGAGGAAGAGAAAATAAAGTACTTGAATATGTTGAAAACTGAGAACACATCGGCAAAGTTGTGAAAATAAAGTACCATCCAAAAGCACCAGAAAAAAAGGGGAGGGGAGGGACTTTGGAAATGACCTCAGGGGTGGAACGGAAGTAAAACTGGCGAGTACAGGAGACAGCTGTAAATTCTAATCCTAATTACTTCATATAGGTTTTTTCCTAGTATTTTCCTGAAGGAAAACATCAAGCATAAAAATTGGAGCATTCACAATCAATCACACAGGAAGTTCTTACAGGTTAAGGATCCAATCAGGTCCTGTTAACAAAGGTTCAGATTTCGAGGTGCGCAGTGTTACTAATTTAAGGTCAGGGAAACGGCCCGGTGGATGGACTCTGCAAGCAAGGCATTCCAGATGTGCTTCCTTAGGAAGCACAGTGCACTCGGGCTCCTTTTATGTTTTATGTTGGTCACCTGAGGCACAACCTGCTCCGGGGCGGCACTCTGCAACAGCAGCTGTTTGCAACAAGCCCCATGTTGCAGGCACATTACAGCATCCCCTGGGGTTTACAGGACGTTGATTCCTAAAGGCCAGATTTAACACTTCGGGGAAAAATAAAAGACAGCAAGCGCTACAGAGGGAGAAATAATGCATGCTATCTGATTATTTCAGGATGGCAACATATTCACAGAATCAGTTACCACAGAAACTGTGATCTGTAAATGGCCCAGGTGGAATGTGACAGAAAATAACGTGCAGAAATTAAGTTGACTTGCAGAACATCAGAGGTGGCACCGCGGAAATGAGCTGATGTAGCTCAGGCTAGTGGTTCACAGGTCTAACTATTAAAAGCACTAACATCCCAACAGAAAACCATGACTGTACACAACAGGTCTCCACTAGAATGCCTCCTACAGCAAACAGCACATCTGAAGGATTCTCCAAATTGAGGGAAATTTTGCCTCTTCTCATTAGACCAAATTAGACCGCATTCTCCCAAACTAGCAGAATACATCAAATTCATCTTCTGGATCTTCACAGATATCTGCCTCAGTTTTCTTGTCCAGATTAAATACCTGTAACATATTTGCCTGTACTATGTACCGTAAGGCATTTTCTGTCATTTCAATTACAGCTCTTCTTTTGCTAAAGACGTAGCTGCACTTCACTAACTCGGACAAAGCCAAACACAAGGATGTATGCACAAGACGGTTGCATGTCTTCCTATGGAGGAACAATGCCTAGCACCACCTGCTAAATCAGACCTGAGGATGACAGAGCAGACATCATCACCAGAAGGCTGTACTGGTACTAATAAGTTGAAGAACTAAAGCCATGTTGACTCAGAAGCCTGAGACTGTCCTGTGACTGCCCAGGGGAAACCTGCCCACAGTGGGACAGAATCCCAGCATTGATACTGAACAGCTGTTACATAACTCTGTATTTAATACATAAACTGAACCTGTATATTCTATCTATATGATCAACATATAAACTACAATTTTTAACTGAAAAAGCAGACTAAGGAAGACAAGATTGAGAATAAAGCCTTCCTTCCAAAGCTATAGAAAGTATAACTTAGATTTTTGAGGACAATGCTTTATCAAGTAGTAGAATTATGCTTAAGCCAAGGCAAATTTTTTAAAGATCCCTCTATAAATAGATGTGAATATTCTCAGAAAATTGGGAATCGATCTACCTTAAGACCCAGCCATACCACTCTTGGGCACATACCCAAGGAATGCTCAATCATACCACAAAGAAACATGCTCAACTATGTTCATATCAGCATTATTTGTAATAGTCAGAACCTGGAAACAACCTAGATGCCCTTCAATTGAAGAATGGATTAAGAAAATGTGGTACATACACACAATGGAATACTACTCAGCAGAGAAAAACAATGACAGCATGAAATTTGCAGGCAAATGGACGGAACTAGAAAATATCATCCTGAGTGAGGTAACCCAAACCCAGAAAGACAAACATGGTATGTACTCACTCATAAGTAGATACTAGATATAAAGCAAAGAACAATCAGACTGCAACCCACAGAACCAGGGAGGCTACATAGCAGGGGGGACCCTAGGATGACTGTGGCTTATAATAAGTTTTGGTTTTACTCAATTACGGGCAAGCCTCAATGAAACATTTCACTATTAGGATAAGAATTTATACTGTATCAAGCCGATAATGGAAAAAGAAAGAAAAAGAAAGAAAGAAAGAAAGGAAGGAAGGAAGGAA